>JBBMKA010045846.1:0-20448 GCA_037833695.1 Sechiopsis laciniata
TTTGTGTTCCAGGGTTCTTTGCTGGTAACCGTTTGCTTGTATACTAGTTTGCTAGATGATGTGTTGTTTCGTACTGTTCCCCGATTGGGGATTCTTACTGAGTGCCTTTGTACTTACCCTTATTTTCTGTGCTTTTTCCACCAGGTAACTTGGGACAGCACCAAGACGGCTAGAGGAGGAGCTGCATGATCATGGGAGCCACCGGCACTCTGCTTGATTTATATTTTTGTTAATATTTGATTCAGCATGTAGTAGTACACAGAGTCTGTAGGATTGCATTTGGAACCTGATAGATGTATTTGGATGTTTTGTTTTCTGGATATTTCGAATCAGACCCCGGGGTTGCTTTCAATGTTTTGACAAGAAATATTTTACGTGTTTATAACAGGTTCCGTGGAATTTCAAAGGATGTTTTTAACATGAAATTTCTTGTTATGTTATTTTTAATTCTCTTTTATGCATGCATGCTGAGTAAGGACCAGGTTTAAGACCACTTTTGGGTCGGGTCCTTACAGTTGGTATCAGAGCGCATGCTGAGTAAGGCCCCGGGGTTGCTTTCAGTGTTTTGACAGGAAATGTTTTACGTGTTTATAATAGGTTCCGTGGAATTTCAAAGGATGTTTAGGACCACTTTTAGGTCGGGTCCTTACAGAAATACTCCCCAACAAAATTGTGTCGCAGAATGAAAAAATAGACATTTGTTAGAAGTTTCTCGCGCCATAATGTTTTCCATGCATGTACCTTAGTATTTATGGGGTTAAGCTGTTCTTACAGCCACTTATCTCAGAAATCAAATGCTTACAAAGATTTTAGAATTTAAAACCCCTCTAGAACAACTCAAAAAACTTTTCCCTAATGCTCGTATTTTTTTTATTTAACACTTAGGGTTTTTGGGTTCACTGCCTATGTTCACATGTCTACCCCTTCAAAGTCTAAACTTGATAAACGAGCTATAAAATACATTTTCTTAGGTTATGTTCCACAAGAAAAGGCATATAAATGTTATGATCCATTAACTAAGCGAAACTTTGAAAGTATGGATGTGTCATTTTTGAAATATCAACCCTTTTTTAGTCGTAATTCTCTTCAGGGGGAGATACCTAATTCAGAAGAGAATTTTTGGGACACCTCACCACTACCAATCATAGGTCATGAAGTTGTTGACCATAGTTTTTTAATGCCAAGTATGGAAGGTTCTTCTTCATGGGGAGAAACAGTACACATTGATCGACTTGAACTTCAGGTTTATACTAGAAGCCCGCTGAATCAGAACAGCAAGGGTAAGATAGTAAACCTAACACAAAGTCAATCTGATGCCCTAATGACTGATCCTGATGATTCAGGTAACATCTCTTTTCTTCCTTGCACTTCTTCCCCTGTTCTTGAAAGTGATCCACCTGATACCTCTGACCTTGATATTCCAATAGCCCACAGAAAAGGTACTCGTAACTGCAAAAAATACCCCATTGAGAACTATTTATCCTATTACAAACTGTCTGATAACCATAAAGCATTCACCACTAAGATAACTAACCTGTTTGTTCTAAGGAACATACAAAAGACTCTAAATGATCTGAACTGGAATCTGGCAGTTATGGAGGAGATGAATGGACTAAAACAAAACCACACATGGTACATAGTTGAATTACCAAAGGATAAGAAGACAATAGGATGCGAATGGGTGTTGACTATAAGTGTAAGGCAAGACTAGTTGCCAAGAGGTTTACTTAAACTTATGAGGTTGATTACTAAGAGACATTTGCACCAGTAGCTAAAATTAAGTCTATTAGAATCTTGTTTTCAATTGCTGTTAATGCAGACTGGCCTTTATGCCAGCTTGATGTGAAAAATGCATTCCTTAATTGTGACCTTGAAAAAGAGGTATTTATGAACCTTCCACCTAGATTTGAAACAAGAGTTGAAAGCAATAAAGTTTGCAGATTAAAGAAATCTCTTTATGGCCTTAAACAATCTCCGAAAGCATGGTTTGAACGATTTGAGAAAACTATCTTGAGTTATGGATTCCTCTAAAGTCAAGCAGATCACACTATATTTTACAAGCACACCAGAAACGACAAGATGGTTGTTTTGATAGTATATGTTGATGACATAGTAGTGACTGGAAATGATGAAGTAGGAATAGTAACATTGAAAAGGGAATTAGCAAGCGAGTTTCAAATCAAAGATCTGGGAGTTTTAAAATATTTCCTAGGAATGGAATTTGCGAGGTCAAAGAATGGCATTCTGGTAAACCAGAGGAAATGTGTTATAGACTTGTTAAAAGAGATGGGATTACTTGGTTGCAAAACAACAGAAACCCCTATTGAACCAAACATAAAGTTGCAACCGTCAATAGAAAAAGAACTCCAGGATAAAGAAAAGTATCAGAGACTTGTGGGAAGGCTCATTTACTTATCTCACACACGTCTTGATATAGCATTTGCAGTTAGTATGATCAGTCAAATTATGCATGCTCCATGACTCGCTCATTTGGAAGCAATATATAGAATCCTAAGATACTTGAAAAGTACTCAAGGAAAAGGTATATTGTTTAAAAGCATGGCCATCTACATGTTGAAGTCTACACTGATGCCGACTAAGCAGGTAGTCCTATAGATAGAAGATCAACTTTGGGTTACTGCTCGTTCCTCGAAGGAAACTTAGTTACATGGCAAAGTAAAAAATAAAGTATAGTGGCAAGAAGTAGTGTCGAGGAAGAATTGAGAGCATTAGCCCATGGGATCTCCGAGAGTATTTGGATAAAGAGACTATTGGAAAAGTTGAACTTTTTTCAAACAACACCTATGCGTATTTACTGTGATAACAAGGCAGCAATCTCCATTACTCACAATCTGGTCCTTCATGATAGGACAAAACATATTGAAGATGATAAACACTTCATAAAGGAAAAAATTGAATGTGGAATTATATGTATCTCCTATATGCCGACTACCGAACAAGTTGCCGATGTATTTACAAAAGGTCTCCCAAAGCGACAGTTTGACAGAATGATAGGCAAGTTGGCAATGGAAGATATCTTCAAACTAGCTTGAGGGGAAGTGTTGGTTATTTCGTATTAATTACTAATTGATTCAATTGATATCATAGAATTAATGTATAGGATTTATTTCATATTGTATGATTTATGCCAAATGTGTATATTGAGGTTTTCTATTTAAGGCACCTCCATTCCATTCAATAATATGAAAGAAAGCATTTCCACTCTTGTATTTTGCACAACTATCAATCAGGAAGATTCTATGGGGCTAATTTGGCTACCGATCCCAAACCAAGAAGATTCGAGAAGAATAGAAGGCGATTATAAGAAGGAACCATTGCAACCACTGAAAGAGGGCAAACCCGATAGAGTTCACCATATCATTCTTTATTTTAAGACTCATTTGTGCACTTTAGTAATACTATTTTTCAGCATTTCATTTTTCATGTCGTTATCTGTGTTTCTTCCCGCACTATGATCTAATTTCTTAAAGGCTAAGTTAAGGAAAAAGGGATTGCTTACGCATGTGTTAGATAGATTTAGGAAGGAAATAACCAGAGCATGTTAACTAGGTTTCAACTTAATAATAGTAAATGTCGACGGGCCATCCACGCGCACTAAAAAGGTTGTAAATCTTACCTAAGGCTAGTTTTCATGTTCAGTAGGTTAGTATTGAGTCTTTTGTACTTTAAATTTGAGTTTAGGAATAAACATGTAACTGCTGTGTACATTGAGCCGATTATCATTACATTGAGTTGCAATGGAAGTTGGACTTAATGCGAGCAAATGAAGAAGCAAGCATTTGTTAGGCAAAGTGTGATAGTTTTTCCTAACTACATATTTCTTTCTAATATTGCAACAAATTCGATGAGTACCCTAGCCGCGCCTTGCTTCTCAAATAGACATTTACATTACATTTATTTCCTTACTTTATGGAAACAAACCAATCTCAACTAAACCCATTCGTTACCTTTTTTGCTATTTTCTAAACATCACCCTTGATAATTTATAGTCTCTATGGAGAATCCATAATTTACTTATTACTCCCTGCAGACCGTGTATACTTGTGCGAGTGTGAACTACAAACACACGAAGCAACCTAGTGTTCTGCTTTTACCTACATCAAGTTTTTGGTGCCATTGCGGGGACTATATCAATTTATTAAGTGTTTTTTATTATTTAAAAAAAAAAATCACCATTTGTTTCAAATATTTTAGTGTGATTTGTGCATGAGCACAACTCTCTCAATTGATCCCAAAACTAAGCGAACTCTCCATTAGAGAAGGCGAGAGCAAGAGAGGATGAAACCAAATGTGCAACATCACCTTGGAGTGATTGATCCACCAGTTGCAACAGGTGTAGAAGCTGTAGCAGGAGCAGGGGAAAATCTTAATCCACCCCCAGTCCAGGCTGTGGATGAAAGATACAGAGTCATGAGGACTCAAGCAGGACTGTGGCATCATGCGGCATATCCAGGTATGGTTAGACCAAAAGGTGTAGGTAGGCGTCCCATTCTTACTAATAATATTTATAACATGCTTAGAGTTAGCGATGCTTTCTGTGGGTTACTTCAGAAGATCTGCATCAAAATTTTGAACCTTCTTAAGTATTAGTGATGCTAACTAGGAAGTCGGTATTTCTCTATAAGACACTCGACTTTTTTTGTTCCCTTATTCATTAAAATATAAGGTTAGATACTAGGTAAACAGCTACCTCGTGAGTACACTTGGGAACAAGTTCCCAAAAGTTTTTGGCAAAATATTACCGTACTTTACAAAGTATGAATTCTTGACATGTGATTACTAGCTTTAGGAAAGAGAACGATGAAACCATCTGAAACACCCCGAAAAAAAAATAATAATAAAAAGGTTAAGTTGGATTTTTATTTTAATAAAGGAAAATGGGAAGGTAGAAATTCATTTAAAAGATCCCATTTAGCCCATTTGAAATAATAAAAGAAAGAGGGGCATTTAATAAAAGGGGTTTTTTATTTTGTTTAAAAAAAAATAATAAAACAAAAGGGAAAGCAAAAAAGAAACCCTAGCATCTTCTTCTTCAACTACAGCCTCTTACCCTCTAACACCCGCCGCCGCCATCAGCCACCATCTACTTGCCATCTCCATCGCAACCTTTCCTCCCTCCCCCCCCTCCCCCCCTCCCAGCGTCCCCTGTTCCACCAATAATCGCACGCACACCACTCCAGCCGCAACCGTAGCGCCTGCATAGATGCAAGACAACTCTTATTCGCGCATGCTTTACCTCGCCTCCATCCACACCGGTTCTGACTCACGCTATCTTTGCTTGACCTCACCCTACCACAGCTAGCTGCCAGCACGCATGACCTGCCAATTCGCAAGCCGTGAGTTCGTAGGCTAGCGTTTGCTCGGCCAACATCACCTAGCATAGTTGCACCACGGTCAGTCAGCATGCAGTTCTGTGCCAGCAACTGCGGCTCAACGTTTAGTAGCTACCCAACACAGTTCGAGTCACCTCGCAGTAATCGTGCCTGTCCATTCCGGTTTAGGTAGCCTTGGTTAGAATCTCAATGTTTTTTTATGCTAAATGTTTATGGTTTTAGTTGATTGACCTTGGTTATTGTTTGGGTGCTTTTGATCTTCAAGCAGTGTGTTTAGATGGTCGCAACCAGCCTTGTGCCTCGCCGATTTTAGACAGCAGTGTTCTCTGTCAAATTTTTGGGTAAGTTTTGTGGGCTGATTATTGTTGGGTTCAAGTTTGGTAGGGATTTTAAAACAGTTTTAGTGGCTAATTTTGTTAGTTATGAATTGTTAGGTTATGAGTTCGAGTTCTCACTTGCCGGTGGCTTTATTGGATTATTCTATATCTTCTTTCAATTAAGGATTCTCTACCCGAGTTGTGTAGACCCTGAACTTCGTGAAGTTTACTGTGCTGTTGATATGTATAAATGCTTGTCAGTTTGTTTGTTATTTTCTGACTATTTGTGTGTTGTGCTCAGGAATATGGGGTCCCAAAGTACTATTTTCTCTAAATTAATTTATAACCATGATTTTGTAAGCACGTCGGGATTATGCATCTTGGTGTGTCAATTCTTTTAAATGCATGCTCTATTGGTCCTTGTTCCATATGTTTGTTGTGATGACATGTTTGGTTTATAGCTAGTCATGATCATGTATGTTAGTATCCTGCTAGGATGCCAGTTCAGTTGTTGAGCATGTTTGGTGATCTGTTAGGACTAGGCAATTAAATTCTCCTGTTATAGAACTATTTAGTTGTCATCATCTATAAACTGTAGAGAACACAACGTACGTTGTTCTCATTGGGTCGGTGTCTTTGAGGATTTAATCCCGAGCACTATAGCTGGAGATGTGATGTAACATGCTGCCCCCTGTGATGCCTAGTTTGTAGCTCTTTTAGGCAGGCCCTGATCATAGTGTACGCCTGCTATGGGACGGACTAATAGCTCTCAAATAGATCATTATTTAGGCTGATTTATTAAGTATTTTATTAAGGTATCAAGAAGTTTTTTGAGCTATTAGGAGTATTTTGCGAATAAAAGTGTAGAAATTAGCTTGTGGACAGAAAATAGCATCATCAGCGCAATATACAAATTAGATACAAATATTATACAATTTCGCGCTAAAAAGTTATTAAATGCAGAAAAATGCTAAACACTGATGCTAGGGAATGAAACAATGTGAACGGTAACGCACATAGAAGAATCCTGCATTCAGAAGGCGGTCGCGCTCGAGAATCACACTAATATGGAAATAAATAGAGAATCAATCAAGTAATTAAAGTGGTGTCAATCAAATAAATTCTAGCAAAAATCAAGAAATCTTGCATTAATAAAGATTTTCCTGCTCACCTATGCTTACCAACCAAGTACATCAACTCTATAAATTGCAAGATGAAAGCCAAAGTTTGGTGAGCTGGTTGGATGGCCAGAAGCCGATTTAAGTGAAGAAGAGCTAAGTAAGATGGTTAGAATCTAATTTATGCGAGAAGCAACTGGTGGTGACTGTAGGAGCCGATGACAAGGGGACTGCACACTTCATAGCCATGCCAATTCTATTTTACTATTTTTCTTAAGAGTAGTTATAATGATAAACATTTAGTAGTCGTAATAAAATCTACTGATTTAAACTTCTTACTGTGTGTTTATTGTTATGCTACGTTATAAGAGTCTTGAATGAATTCTCACGAATAGAATCATGTTTAGGAGTGTAGATTAAAGAGTTTTACATTGCTGCGTTTGTTTATTTATACGTATATGCGTCGCTTTGCTATCCATGTATATAACTTGTGGTGAGTCGGAAAGAGGAATCACATGGAGATCCTGTATGCTACTGTAGGTTGAATTTAAGTCTTTACATCATTTAAGGAGTTAGGAATAACCTCACTATTGCTCGTGGTGCTCCAATTTACTATGGAGTTCACGGCGGAAGCCGTCCTTTCATAAATCACTAAGTGCGGAAGCACTTCTTAGTTGAAGAAAGCGGGAAACTCAATAACTAGTCCCGCGTTCTTAACATCTTCTATAATTGTTTATTTATCTTTACACATTGCATTCATATTTATTTCTGTCAAGCATTTGCGTATTTTTATTTCCGCATTCAAAACCAAAATCAAACACACTTTTACAACCCTTTTATTTACTTTTCAGCATAACTCTTGTTTTAACAATATTACTTCTAGACATCAATCTCTGCGGGATCGATAAAATATATACTTATTACTTGCTGCACTTTTGATTACATATACTTGCGCGTAAGCAATTTCGAGTCATACTTATCTTTAAGTTTTCTCTGAGCTAATTACTGTAAGATTATATTAGCACCCTGAATGCAATTCAGTTTATGTTTTTGGTGCCATTGCCAAGGATTGATTATTTAGGATTAATATTCTTAGGACGAGAGTATTTTTTATTGATAAAAGGTTGAACTTGTATTTCAGGGGAACTGAGATCCAAGGCACACATCATTCAACAGGGAAAGAGTCCCAATACACTACTACAAGCAGCAATCATAATAGATTACATACAATCACTTTGCAAATTAGTATTAGAGCAACAACGTACAACCACTGCAAACACGACTATATCAACATTCAAGCTGTGCAGAGGAATTATACACAGATTTCAATATGACACATCCTAACTGGGATACTCGGACGTATATTGGGGGAGATCACAGCAAAAATTTTCAAGGGCAAAATGGTCTGCAAGGGGATTACAACATTAGGAAGCATATAGAGGAATCTAGGCGTCATGAACCTGGATATTCAATGTATAATCATGTGCAATCTCTGAAGGACACAACTTGAGAAGAAGAAATATAGCTGGAACGAAAAAAATGGTTGAATGAAAATGGAATCATTTTCTCACTTAGAAACCAACATGCAGAACTGAGGAAATAACCCAAGGAAGCGCTGTAAGCAATGTACCAGCAGAAGATACATATTTGAGGGCTGAAGTGTTTAATGAGGGGTAGCAATGGAACTTTTCGGTGAACTCTCATGGAAAGATTTCAGGTTAGCCATGCTAAAACAAGATGAAGAGGTCAAAGCTCAAGGACGTGTAGCAGCGGAAAAAGAAGAGCAACAGATGCGATTGCAGCAACAAGAAGAAGCTTGGACAAGGTTTGCCACCCTGGCCGTTCCTGAAGCAAAATTGAAGAAGTTGTTGTGAGTGAAGAAGAACAAAAGATGCATTTGCAGCAACAGGAAGAAGCGTTGGCAAGGTTTTCCACCCACGCCACTCCTGAAGTTAAAATCGAGGAATTTATTGTTAGCAAAGAAGAACAAAGGTGCGATTGCAGCAAAAGAAAGAAGCTTGGGCAAGGTTCGTCACCCTGGCCATTCCTGAAGCTGAAATTAATGAATTTTTTTAGAAGAAAGAAGCGACAAGTTCCAATATTGATACTGAGCAAGTTTCCAGTAATGAAAGCCAAAGTGAAGACGAAAGTTCTCAACCAATCCGCATTGTGAGTAATAATCCTACAACTCTAAGCACGAAGTTTCTAACTTTTTCCAGTTGGGAAAGGGGAGAATAAACAGAACTATAGGAGGAAGACGATAGCTCGTAAAACAGAGGGCCATTAGTAATAGTGTCCAAAGTTTTTAGGCTACCGTATGTGCAACCACATTTTGAATTGATCAGCTGAGGAAGCAGCACACAAACATTTCAACTGAGTTTTAATATGATGTATCAGACCCTATCAACCCTGACAAAGGTAGGGCATTCACGCATCAAGGTGTATGATGAACAAAGGCAGGAGAAGGCTATCAAAGATGGTGTCGCCCCTAAAATACATAAGTGGCACAACAGCATTCCTAGAATGCTAAAACTCGATAATTCTAACGTTGTGCGACAATTTGATTTCATTTTATTAGAATAAAAAGTTTTTCTATATTTGCAAATTTTCTTTATTTATTTCCTTACATGTTTAAATTATTAGTTTAGGAAGGAATTGGTTCGATTTTGAAAATAAGGCAGTAAAATTTAAAATTTTCCTTTTGTGATTATCTCCTTCCTTGCACAAGGATTTTCGAAATCATTGAAAGGTCTATTTAAACCTTGTGAAAGACTCGATCTCCACATCCCAACATTATTCCTCAAGGAAACAATAATCTATAACTAACAGTCGGAATCAATGGCCGCAAGAAGCATAGTAGTCGGTAAAGGCAAGGCGGTAAACGATACTAACGTTGAACATGCCGAGACTCCTGGTGCCAACCTTATTGCTTCGCTGGCAATGAAGAGATTTTGGCTAGATCGAGGATGGCATGTGGGATGTATTCCACATCCAGTACTTACTAAGATAGACGAGTTAGGCTGGGTTAGCTTGGCAATGCTCATCGAGGACGCAAGGCCAGATTGGGTATGCCAGTTTTATGCAAATCTGAACAGGGAAAAGAAATTTTTTTTCCAAAGTTGAAGGACATAAGATAGATTGTATATCTGTAGCCTTAAACCAAATTTTCTGGCTTCCAGACAACATTGGGTCAGAGTTTCATAAGCTTCTTAAGAAGCCAACTAAGAAGCAGTTGCAAATGAGTGTGGAAACGATCGAAATGGAATGGGCCAAATGGAAGAATCAATGGTGGTTTCCAATGGATGGTGTTAAAACTGAATTGCTAGACTGGATTAAATTCATAAATAAAGCAATTATTCCATCAACCAATGCAAAGATAGTCAGCAGGGAGTCAGCACTACTGCTTTGTGCAATCACAATTGGAATGCTGGTAAATATAGGCAAGTTAGTAGAAGGACAAATTCAGCATTAGGCCTTGGCCAAATGTAGGAAGATGTTTTACCCACGCATTTTCACTAAACTGTGTTGGAACAAGGTGTTCAACCGCAAAAAAACTGATTGAATTTTGAAGAAGCACACAAATCATGTTGAAGAAGCTGTGAATCTGAGGTGGAAGGAGAAAGGGAAGAAATTCGAAGTGTTTTTAAAAGAGGATAACTTAGTTAAGCAATTCGAGGCATTATTCATTAACTCGCAAGACTTTTGGGAATATGCCAGTAAGAGAAACGAGATAATAGTAAAGGTAGCAACGATGCCCAAAGAATACTTCGAATGGCCAAAATTTCCAAACCGTTTACTCAATACAGAGTAAGGCCAGTGCAGCGGCAATGCGAATACATAGATGGAAGTCCCGCTCTCTTTGTTTATTTTAAAGCTATATTTCCCTTTCCTCATGCAATTCAGTTAGTCGCAATTTGTTTTTTTTTTTTTTTTGCAACATGCATATCATGTTAGGATGCAGATTTCAATTCGTACTTTCAATACCAAATGCATATCATTCATGACATTTAGGATGCAACTTTAATTTCCCTTTTATTAGTAGTCATTAGAATCTTTCTTTTCTTGAACGTTTAGTGCTAGTATTATTATTGCAAATCTAAGATCTAGTAGGAATTTTCTTTTCTTAGTAGAATTCTTAAGTTCCCTTAGATTCAAACCAAGCCCTAGAATAGTCCTTATCGTGCATGGCAAAAAGATCCAAAATTTTGCCAGGAAACCTAGAGCTTGAAATAGAATATTCAATTATAGAAATAAATATGGGGGAACTAAGCCCCACCTTCATTGGGGACAATGAAGATTTTAAGTTTGGAGGTGAGGGCAATCCCGTGGATGATTTAAAACAAAATAAATAAATAAAGATGTTTACACATTTTGTTAGAATGAGCGAATAAGCCATAGGTAATCTCGAAATGCTCCACTATCACTTAAGCAAAAGCTTTATTCCTTTGCTTAGATGATTTGTTTTGCGGTAAAGCAAGTCATTCTAAGAACCACGGAATTATGATAAGGGCATAATTCGAAAAGAGAACCTAAGGGGAATACTTGCAATGAGGAACGATCTGCCAGTCACGATAAGGAGGATTTTGGACGCGAACCTGACTCTTTGGGAAAGTTTGAAGTCCTTTAGGAAGAAAAGTTTATGCTAGGATTAGGAAAGGAAACAAGACATACTAGAGCTGAACTTAAAGAAAAAGAAAAATGTTGATTCAATTAATCAAAAGGCTAATAACTAGGCTACGCATTGCTTGGGACAAGCAATGATTCAAGTTTGGGGGTTTGATAGCTCTCAAATAGGTCATTATTTAGACTAATTTATTAAGCATTTTATTAAGGGATCAGGAAGTTTTTCGAGCTATTAGGAGCATTTTGCGAATAAAAGTGTAGAAATCAGCATGTGGATAGAAAATAGCATCGTCAGCACAATATACGAATTAGATATAAATATTATACAATTTCACACTAAAAAGCTATTAAATGCAGGAAATGCTAAAAATTGATGCTAGGGAACGAAGCAATACAAACAACAATGCACATTGAAGAATCACACATTCACAAGGCGGTCACGCTCGAGAATCACACCAACATGGAAATAAACAAAGAATTAATCAAGCAAATAAAGTGGTGTCAATCAAATAAATTCCAATGGAAATCAAGAAATCATGCATTAATGAAGATTTTCCAGCTCACCTAGGCTTGCCCACCAAGTAAATCAACTCTATAAATTGTAAGAAGAAAGCTGAAATTTTGTGAGCTGGTTGGATGGCCAGAAGTCGATCTAAGTGAAGAGGAGCTAAGTCAGATGGTTAGTGTAAGAACCCGACTTCTAAACCCAACCTAGACCCAGTTCTTACTCATCAGACATGGTTCAAATACATTATAACATCCAAAACATTAAAATAAAAAACTAGAACAAATATCTGCTTTGTTCAAACTAGAAACAGTTCACAATTCAAATCCACATAAAGTTAAACACAGTTGAGCCTCTGGCCAAAGATTATTAAAACCAACTTAAAACAAGAGTTTTAAGGAAAATAAAAGCTATCCAGCATGCTGAATCAAGACAATAATAACTAATAATAATGTAATCAATGAATGTCCATGATCGTTCAGCTCTTACCCTAGCCATCCCAGTGTTGTCCCAAGTTACCTGGTGGAAAACTTCAGAAAAGGGTGAAGACAAAGGCACTCGGTAAGAATTCCCAGTCGAGGTACAGTACGTAAAAGTCACATCATCTAGCATCCTAGCATACATGCAAAATAGTCAACCAACAGAACTCTGTACGGATTCTCAATTTAACTTTCAAACCTCGAGAGTTGCTAACTCTCGGCTAGTGACTAGCTCGCTAAGCTGATCTTAGACACTTAGGAGAGTACCCAGTGTCTGGCTCTACACAAAATGGAAGACTGTACTAACAATACTAGCCCGAGGGAGCCGTCCTTTAGGCATCTAGGGCGTGTGCGCGCACAGCGTATGCTGCTGCAAACTGGGCCATATGTAGGCCAACACAAACTACGCTGGTCTAGGTACGCATGCCTAACTAGACTCAGAATGGTATTCACTGATCCACAACAGGTGGGAGGCCCTCAACACCCAACTGTGGTAGCCTGTTCACACCAATGCCTGAAGCTAATGATCGTCCCAAGGTAAGCTTACACCAAGGAAAGGACTCCGCTTTAGCAAGCTACAGACTAGGCTTATGATGGGGTGGTAAGCTACACCACAACTGACTGCTAGGGATGGAAAATCAATTCTCACTGGTCCCAACCTGTGGGGACAACATACGTCGTGTACACTCTTAGCCTCTAGATGATGAAAACCAGACAATCTCTAACTAAGAGTAACGAGTACTAGCTCTGAACAGTAAATCAACAGTCATCGTACATACAGACAAGATACCCTAACAAGATACTACAATCTCAAGAGGATAATACAATCTCAAGTTCATCCGTACTACATTCCATGCCCTAACAAATTATTTATTAGGTTCCAACATGCTAGAAACAATACATGCAGTTAATATAAGCCAAAAACTACAAGATCCAAACTAGTACATGCTCGTAAAACAGTAAAGCAAGTAGGAAAGCATACAATCAATGACATTCATGCAGGGTCCACACAACCCACGACAAGGAATTAATGACTAAACTAGGCTATGAAATCTAACAAAGAAAAACGAGGGAAACAGAGGTTATCCAACGATCTCGATTGAAACTCAACACGAAGATAGCCTTCCCAATGACTCAGTGAACAACAGGCGAGAGGCGGCTGTACGTGCAGGCCTGTGATCGCTGGCACTGCAAACAGATCGAGGGCGTGCACACGGCTGCGCCCAGGCGAAGGTGATCAGCTGAGCCTGTGCACGGGGTTGTAATCCCTAGCGCTGTTGGCGAAGGACGCACGGCGCGGATGCCTACGGCGAGGCTGCACGGTGCTGTGGCTGGGCGTGCATCGATGAGGCAGTACGTGCGGTGAAGTGGGGCTGTACAGCTGTAAGGCTGCACGAGCGAGCGAGGCAGATCGCTGGTCTGCGATGGCGAAGGGCTACAGGGATCAAATCGGTGCAGTTGCTCAGTGCGGTGCGCGCGGTGGTGATCAACGAGAAGGAGAGGAAGAGAGATCGATGGAGGGGAGGAAGAAAAAGAAATCGATGGAGGCTTTCTCTCTAGCTCTTCTTTTCCTAGGAACGAACGAATGAAAGACTAAACCCAACCCCTTTTATTTTTTTTTCCTTTTCCTTTTTAATTAAATTAAACCTTTTCCACTTTAAACAAGGCTTCCTCAAAACTTGCGAAACTAGCCTTCCTTAACCTGAAATTGCAAAAGTAGCCCACAACTCAGAAAAATGCAAAAACGACCCTGAAACTCAATAAATTAGCAAACTGACTATAAAGATAAAATTACCAAAATACCCCTCAAGGCCTAAACCATAATAATGACCCAACGAAACACCTGAATTAGCTAAAAAACGTACCTGGAGAACCATGACGAAAACCCAGGCTGTTACAATACTCCCTCCTTTTATGACTTTCATCTTCGAAGCTCTAGTCCTTATTCAACTCTAACGGCTCAAAATTAACGATATGAGATGAGTCTGCCATATACTGACGTAACATCAAAACGTGGCCACTGCCAAGGGCGAAGGCAATGTCGAACAGTAAGCTACTGCCCCAACTCGCTCAAGAATCTCGAAGGGTCTCACAAATCTGAGACTCAACTTTCCTCTCTTATCAAACCTCAAAACATCATGCATCGGTGCTACTTTTAGAAACACGTGCTAGCCAACCTCAAACTCCAAATCTCTACGTCGATCATTAGCATAGGTTTTTTTGTCTACTCTGCGCAGTCAACATACGAGACCTGATCTTCTGAACTACATAATTAATCAACTATAATAAATCAGGACCCAAAATCTATCTATCACCGACCTCTTCCCAAAACACTAGAGATCTACAATGCTTACCATACAAAGCCTCAAACGGAGCCATCTGAATAGTCGACTGCTAACTTTTATTGTAAGCAAACTCCATCAAATACAGGTACTAATCTCAACTGCCCAGAAAATCGAATGCACATACTCGCAACATATCCTCTAAAATATAGTTTACCCTTTCTGTCTGGCCATCAGCCGAGGGTGAATGCGGTATTAAAACTACACTCTGTGCCCAATCCTTTCTAGAGTGACCTCAAGAAATATTGTAAAGCGAGAATCTCGTTCTGACATAATCTTCGTTGGCATGCCATGGTACCAAACGATCTACTCCAAGAATAACTCTGCCCACTACTCCACGGTATAGGTGATTCTACAAGGAATGAAGTGTGCACTCTTAGTCAACTGGTCTACAACAACCCAGATCTGAATAAACCCTCTCGGTGTCTTTGGCAACCAAGAAATGTAATCCCTGGAGATCTCCTTCCACTTCCACTAAGGCCCACTCAGTGGCTGCAACAAACCTGCTGGTTTCTGTCTGTTAGCCTTCACTTGCTGACAAGTGAGACACCTGCTAACAAAATCTACAATCACTCTCTTCATATTGCTCCACCAAAAGGTCTGCTTAAGATCTTGATACATCTTGGTACCCCCTGGGTGCCAAGTAAATGGGGAACTATAAGCCTCGGTACGCACCTCGACTCGCAGCCTAACGTCAGTTGGCACACAAAAGCATCCTCTAAGTCTCAAACCACCATCTTGTGCTACCACAAAATCGAAGTCTTCGTTTTCCTAGACTCTAGCAATAATCTTGTTCAACTCGGGATCATTCAGCTGGCCATTAATAATCCTCTACCTGATCAAAGGCTGCACGATCAACTGGGCTACCCTGGCGGTAACATCTCCTAACAAAATTGCTATACCGGCTCGCTCAAACTCTTTCCACAATAGAAATTGGAAACTCAACAAAGCAGCAGAATGCGACGTCTTCCTACTCAAAGCATCAGCCACAACATTGGCTTTACCCGGATGGTACAAAATCTCCAATCATAATCTTTAAGCAACTCAAGCCACCTCTTTTGTCTCATATTTAACTCCTTCTGGGTGAAAAAGTACTTAAGACTCTGGTGATCCGTGCACATCTGAATCTTCTCCCCCATACAGGTAATGTCTCCAAATTTTAAGTGCAAAGACCACTACTACCAACTCCATGTCATGAGTCAGATAATTTTTCTCATAAGGTTTCAACTGACGGGAAGCATACGCAATCACCTTGCCATGCTGCATCAAAACACAACCCAAGCCAAACTTGGAAGCATCACTGTACACCTGTTCCCCTAGCCGTCCCAGTGCCCATGATCGTTTAGCTCCTTCCCTAGCCATCCCGGTGATGTCCCAAGTTATCTGGTGGAAAACCACAGAAAATGGTGAGTACAAAGGCACTTAGTAAGAATCCCCAGCTGAGGTACTGTACGTAAAAGTCACATCATCTAGCATTCTAGCATACATGTAAAACAGCCAACCAACAGAACTCTGTACGAATTCTCAACTTAACTTTCAAACCTCGAGAGTCTCTAACTCTCAGCTAGTGACCAGCTCACTAAGCTGATCTTAGACACTTGGGAGAATACCGAGTGTCTAGCTCTAGACCGAATGGAAGGGTATACTAACTACACTAGCCCGTGGGAGCAATCCTCTCGGTATCTAGTGCGTGTGCACGCATACTGTATTCTACTATAAACTGGGCCATATATAGGCCTACACAAACTACGCCGATCTAGGTACGCATGCCTAACTAGACTCAGAATGGTGTCCACTGATCCACAGTAGGTGGGAAGCCCTTGGCACCCAATTGTGTTAGCCTGTTCACACCAACACCTGAATCTAAGGATCATTCCAAGGTAGGCTTACACCAAGGAAAGGACCTCGCTCTAGAGGGTTACAGACTAGGTTTATGCTGGGATGGTAACCTATACCACACCCGACTGCCGAGGGCATGAAATCAATTCTCAGTGGTCCCGACCTGTAGGGACAACATACATCGTGTCCACTCTCAGCCTCTAAATGATGACAACCTGAAATCTCTAACTAAGAGTAACGAGTACTAGCTTTGAACAGTAAATCAATAGTCATCGTACATACATACAAGATACCTAATGTACGGATCTACGATAACGAATAGCCAAATGCTTAAAGTGTGAATAGATCTCACTTCACGTAAGTATACGCGGTCTGCAGCAAGTAATAAGTAAATTATTGATCTCCACAGGGACTGGAAACTATCCAAGGTGATGTTTAGAATTGAATGGAAATTGCACAAATATGATTTGAGTTGGGTTGTGGTTGAAACATAAAAGTAAATAAATAATGGAGTAAAGTAATATTGATAAAAGAAGGCTAAACTAAGATACTCATGAAATTCAGCAGCAATGAAGTAACTAAGAAAAATGCCTTAAGGGACTCTATCGTACTATGCCTACAAACTTTCGCTTTCGCTTCTGTTTAGCATCTAGACTGACTTCCGTCATGGTTAAATGTAATTACAACTGGCACTAAGTATGTAATAGTTAGTGTTTATTCCTAAACTCCGATTTAAAGTATCACAGATGTAACACTACATATCAAACATGCAAAATAGACTTAGGTTATTTCCTCTTCCTATTTATAACCTACTAGTTTGTGTGGATGGCCGGTCAACACTTACTGTTATATTGAAGTGCCTAATCTACACGCTCTAGATGAACCCATCCAGTTACTTCCTAAGACATGCTACTAAGATTCACTTTCTCCTAGTTTTCTCTGATGAACTTAGTTCATATTAGAAAATAGATAACATAATACAAGATATGAAAAACATATTAGAATTGTATTACTGAAGTAAATGAGTCTAACAGTGAAAATAAAATAAAAACAAAATAGTGAATTGTCATCTTAATCGAGACTCTAAATTTCTTCGAGAAGAAAGAATTGGGATAGACCAAGCCTGCTTCCTATTACAAAAACACCCTACTTATAGAACTAGGTCATCGAGTTTCTGAATATTCTAGAATGGTAAAAATCAATTTCTGCGATGATTTCTCTTTTAATTTCTTTGCCAAATGTGTTTGATTTGTCTAAGGTAGAAATCCCGTGAATTCAGCAAGCTGTTTCTTAATTGTTTTGTTAGTCAACTTGTCGTTGGCAAATAATTCCTTCCTTATGTGCTTGAAGTACTTCTGGCCTTGATTTTCTGAGCTTTATTGCTCACACTCGCGCGTCTTGATTCTCTGCATAGCATTACTCTGCTAGCGCTAACCCTGCGAAAATAGAAATCAACATAAGCTTTGCGAAATCCATGCTAAACATGCTACTTTGGTTTTTTTCAGCCTAATAATCGATATTTTTCATTTTACTCCCCCAATGCATAAGCATTAGCAAATTACACCTTTTTATTCCTAATTTTGCCTTACTTGCAATAAATTTTAATTAATAAGTGCAAACAATGATCCAAAGTCAGACTAAAATCTGACTCTATTTTAGAGTCATCAAACCCCCAAACTTGAATCATTGCTCGTCTCGAGTGATGCTATTTAGGTGTAACAACTGCTAAAATGATTCAAATCACAATGCTGCATTCTTACTCATGCTAAAAAAAATTAATCTTTAATTACTATTGCCTTAACAAACCAAACGTTTAATCATTCCAAGTCATCATTTACTAAGGTACTAATAATCTCATCTCAGTTCTCCTCCTCATTCCCTTAATCCAAAGTTCAACCCCTAGTTTGGAGACTTTTGCTCTTATTGTAACTCACTAACCCCTATCATCTAAGTCTGTTCAAGACATTCTATCCGAGGCTTGTATATCTGGGTTCCTTTGAGTAAAATTTTCTACTTGACCGCTAATTGGTTTTGTAGCAATGCTAGCAGAATACCTAGATGACCCCCGGCTATTCGTTCTTTTTGCAATTTCATTTTTACCCAAAATGCCTTGAGAGGTTTTTTTTTTTATGGAAAACATTGCGCATTCGCATATTGTATTCACAAAACACTACATAGCGCAGGCATTCCTCACCACCAAACTTAAAGTTTTCATTGTTCTCAATGAACATGAGTTCTAGCTCTCCCAAACTTACATGAATCTAAGGTTCTGAATTACTTCAAAGTCGTCGGTCTCCTCCCACAGAATTGTTCTATTCCCCAAGTTCACAAGTATCTGTCCCAAGATGGCTTCGTTGGTAAACTAGCAAATCCTATCTCGAGGTAGATTAAATATCAGCGTATCTAAGGCAACATTTTTTAAAGTGTGGAATTAAAAAGCAAGATTTTAACTCAGCATTGGTCAAAGCATAAACTTAATCAGTGAGTGAAATGAAAGAATGATTATATTAATAATTGAGTGAGCAGATAAAAGAAATTTAAAGATAGGATCAGCATAGACAGGGACTTCCTTTTTCAGTCGTCTTCTTCTGCACGAACTGCTGCAACCTCAACAGGTCTAGAGGTGCCTACATTCGCACTTTTTCTTCTTTCTTCCTCCATTATTCAGTCAAAATCCTCCAAGTCCCTCTTTTCCATTGAAGACAATAATCCTTCAAAATACCCTAAGGTTTCGGGACTGGCAATCCTCACCGCTTGACCTGGTGCTGAAGTAACGACTCTTTCCTCTCTAGGAACTATCAAAGATCCCTCCACTGCTGTAGTACATTCTTACATTCTTTCGGCTAGGGCAATCACTTTCCTTTGCATGGGTGGTCTGGCTTGTGACTGTTCATCTTTGCTATGCACAACTGTCGCAGCCACTGGCTCAGGAGCCTGGTTGGGGTCTACTTCTCCTTGATGTTCCAATCAAATTTGCCTCCATCTTCGGTAAGTTGTTGTGAGTCTTCTCACCATGGTGAATTTTATGGTTAAATTTTAAGGTAGGATTTTTTTCTCGGGTTGAAAGGAATGGGTAAATTGAAAACTCCAGGAGGGTATTTAACAATCGGGACGAAAGGGTATGACGATCACATATAGCAATCATCGCATACATTAGGGCAACGATCGGGCTTTTGGTGGCCATTCACTTTCTGCACACCGTTGGATCAAAACTTCTATGATACCACTACTCGATATCCGTCCGTAATTAATGGTTCATAAGATTGTAAATAGAGATTCACTGAACTTATTGAAATTTAAAATTGCAATGAAAATAATGGTAATTAAAAATTAAAAATTAGCAGTAAATTCGGATAGTCTACTTACATAAGTAAATAGGAAATATTTGAACTTAGCATGCGTGTAGCAGAATTTAAAGATACCTATATGCTCTGGCTCCACTCGCATACTTGCGCACTTATTCTTCAGTCAATGCGAATGAAGATATTCTATACTGGACATCCTCATTCCAGTAGTGCTTAACTTTTTGCACATTGACTGCAAACTCATTCCCATTTGCCTTGTTCTGAATCCAGATTGCTCCTCCTTGTTTTACCTGCGTAATACGAAATATCTGAGCTTTCTTGGAAACAAACGAAGTCTAGAGTTAAATAACAACACTTGAACCTCGAAAGTTTGAGGTTTCAACTTGTGATCATGCCATTTTTTCATCTTTTCCTTGTACAGCTTTGCATTTTCATATGAAAAGTGTCTATCATCCTCGAAATCGAGTAATTGCATTATTCTAACAGCTCCTACTTTCTGGAGATCAAGATTTAATTTCTTTAGCGCCCAGAAAGCCTTATGTTCTAGCTCGATTGGTAGATGGCAT
>JBBMKA010045877.1:0-20442 GCA_037833695.1 Sechiopsis laciniata
GTGAGTGAAGCACACCTAGCAACTCACCATGTACTCTCAACAGAGTGAATTACTAACAAATCACCATGCATTCTCAACAGAGTGAAGCACCACTAGCACCTCACACTATACTCTAAAAAGAGTGAAACACGACTAACAACTCACCCTGAACTCTCAAATGAGCGATACACAACTAGCAACTCACTTTGCACTCTCAAAACACGTACCCCACTTTAGAGTACAATTGACTATTCATTGGACTTTTGTATAAGGTAAAATTATTGCGATCGTGACCCAAAAGCACTTGTTCGTGGTATCCACTAGAACTAGCTAGAAGACCCGATCTCCAACCAGAACTATGACCTCAACTAACTGGTGGGAAGTAACTTCATTAGGCTAACCACAGGAAACAAATCCTATAACACCATGAATTCATGGTAGGCTACATTTCATATCGCTGTGGCAAAAGAAAATTCTTAGGGTCTGTCCACTTCCACATACTACAGTTTCCAATAACACTTGGATACAGCTTCAGAGTTTGAAATCAATATCGACTTTTCTTAACTATGATACCTTCCAACGTCCTTTATAAACTGAGCACTTTAAGGTCTCATCCTTGACTTTTCCTCCACCTGAAGTAGAAAAAAGTCCTTCCACATACCTTGTAAAGATATACACCCTCGTGCTAAGTAAAATTCTATTGTATGCTCATACTTATGTTCCAATACATCTTTTCTTAACTGCCATACCTGTTTGCTAGATCACTATTTAGATGTTCAATATTTAATCATCGATGCCAGTAACCTCGCTGCCACACTTTAGCTTATATCACAGCTTATTTTACATTGTCTAAATCATGCCCCCACACATTTATTTTTCCGACGAGCATACATAATAGAATTAAACTATTTTTAAAAAATTATACATACACACACATATATATATATATATATATATATATAATTTTAAGAGATATGATATATAGATATTAAATATTAAATTTATGCAAAATTATATAAATATTATAAGGGAATTTTTGAAATATTATGTAAATTTACATCATCTCAAGTACGATTCTAGTAAAAAAGATATAATTATTTAAATATTACCAAATATTTATAAAAAGAAATATTCTTACAAAAAAAAATAATGATTTAAACAGGTTAGACATTGTAATTTTGGACATTTAAAATTTTAAATATTTGAAATTCTAGTGATCCTCATTAGTCATTACCGCAAAGTAAAGGACCTCCCATACTAAAATATAAATCCCTCGAAGGTTGATCAATCGCTCCTCAACACTCTTTGACATATTAAAGAAAGAGAGTTTTAAAATATTCCATTTAGATCCGGCGGGAGAAATCTAGCAATTATTGCTTTAATTTGAATGCTTCAAGATGATAAATTGAATATAGGACAAAAGTGTCATTTGTCCAAGAGCTAAAGTAATAATTTGCTTACTCCTATTATGGGTCATCTATCAAATTGGATAATGATAGAAAATTTTATTTTCACTTGGCTATCAATCAATGAGCCAATTACCAAAGTTTATGGTGTTTTGTATGAATGTTAGGGAAGGGTTTGGGAAAGGCTAGCAATGAGGGTTAAATAATATCCCCTTAAACACCAACAATTCTTTTTCCTTCACGTTAAATAAAGTTTTTTCCACTTCTAATCCTTCAAAAAAAAAAAAAAAAAAAATTGTCACTAGCACTTTCAGTCACTGTATACTTTTCATAATAAACAAATTTTATGCTACAATCACTTCAAAGCACTCTTAATTCTCTTTTAACAAAAATATTTTATCTCTGGTTCAAATCTTTTCTATCAAATAAAATTTATTTTTTAGAAAAAGATACTATTGATAAAGTATATGAGAAACATGCAAATTACATGAAAGCTCTCCGGTTATAAGATGTGGAGGCAATGTCATAACTCGTAAAAAGCTTAGATTTAACACACCAAGATGCAGCACTAGTGATAATATTTTCCATCAGGTTATTGAGAGGGAATTTTTCCACATAATTATTATCGAAAACTCTTGAGTTTCTTTCATTCCAAATCCACCACAAATAAGCGACCAAGAGATTTGTATGAATTCTCCAAATGAAATTATTATCAAATTCAAATTCTTTTAAATACCACCTTTACACTCATACCAAACACCCTTCTATGTGTAATCCAAATTTCATCTTCACGAAATATACATAAGTTATAAGTTGTATAGTTAATATTGCATAATATCCTCAAATTCTTCCTGAATCAAGTTAAAGCTCTGCCAAATTATTTATGCCAGCAATCCTCACATACTACCGAAAAATATAGATATTTTTTTTTAGAACCAATACTTCTATATCTTATTTTGTATGGTTCAATTTCATGGATAATAATACTTCCAAACTCTAATAATATTCGTATTATGTAACATGGCCCGCATACATGACTTGATAAGCTGACATGACATGCCACATAATAATTGATGATGGGAAAATATTATTGGTCTTTTTTTTTTCCTTTGATCCAATTCTTTTTAAAAACTTTTCATTCTTTCCTTTTACAAATGTTTCTTCTTTTTTTGACACTACAATTTTTCTTCTTCATTTGATTGCTACAAGGTATTTGAAATGAATGAAAGGTAGATAAGTGGAAGAGTATGGAGGGATTTAGAAAGGGAGATTGAAAAAAAGAGTATGGAGGGATTTAGAGAATGAAAAAAATAGGAAGTATTATATTTAGAGAATAAAAAAATAGGAGGAATTCCATATTAATATAAGTTGAGAGTGGAAGTAACAAAAAAAATCTAATTTAATGAATAATAATATATATTTAAATATATAACATTTAAATTAAATAAATAAAAATATGTTTAATTTTACAAATATAATTAAATATTGAAATATTTCATTTAAATTAAATAATTATTAATTATTAATATATCTTTTATATTAATAATTTCTCTCGTTTATCATATTTCATATAATAAACTATTTTTTTAATATTTCACATATTAAATAATTAAGTTCAACTTTTCAAATTAAATGTTTTCAACATAATTGTGATATATAACTTTGGCTAATAATTTATCTCCTTATAATGTATACATTTTAAAGACTTAAAAAAATATTTAAGGAATTTTCGAGAATAAAAAATGGGGAATTTGTTTGGACTCTATAAATTCGAATCTCAAATTTGAGATTTCGTTCTTTAAATTTTGTAATTATTTTAATGAGTTAATATTTGAATTTTATTTTACAAATAAGAATTTTGCGACAAAGAAAGAAAAAAAGTGTTGGAGAAGATGAAGAAAGGGGAGGTGAAAGAAAATTCATGGAGGGAGAGAGAAAAAAAAATAATTAATTAAATGTGTTACCCCTTTAATTTAAAGTAAAAAGATAATAATAATAATAATAAATATAATTATTGAATGTCCCACGGTCTGTTTTCTACCAAAACCACTACCGTCCAAATAATTTGTCCTCTTTTTACAAATTTGAAAACTGTCCTATGGGTTTGACATATTTAATTAGAATTTAGCTTAAAGAATTATATTGAGTAGTTAAAAATTGAGGATTATAGCTAAAAAATCGTTTAAATATAATTTTTGTGTAGAAAAATTATAGTCTAAACCTTGTTTTGATGTAAATTTAAAATTAGTAATTATTTTTAGTAATTAAAAAAAGAAATAATTAAAAATGAGTGGTTAAAAATAAGTTATTTTGATTGATTTAAAATGAGTGGTTAGAAATGATTGAGTAATTAATGTTTAAAAATGAATGGTAAAAAATGAGAGTTATTTTTAAAAGTAAAAATGAGGAGAAGTTTGTAAAAACTCGTTTGAATGTAGGTTTTCGAAAACTAAATCCTACCTAAGTATGCCAAACAAACAAACCCTACTTTTTGAAATTCCTCATAAAAAATTCAACCATTATACTTAAATAAAATAAATATACGTATATAATTAAATTATAATTAAAAAATAATAATTTATAATAAATTTAAGTTAGTTTTGGTCGATTAAAACTAATTTTAAGTCAATCCAATCATTTATCCAAACTCATGAAAAATTCATTTATTTGAATTTAACAACTAAATAAATTGATAATCCAACCCGTCCAATTGGGTTGGATTAGTCCGTTTTTTTTTAATACCCCTACCTTACATACATGACAAAACTAATAACATTAGTCTTCAATTCTTTATTTAATTCGCAAACAAAAGCATAACTTAATAACATGCATGATATATAATCTAGTAATCAAGAGGACAAAAAATTAAATCTCTCCACTTCTCAATAAAAAAAAAACAAAAGAAAAATCTTCATTAATCTTGGAGACGGTAAATAGGAGTAACCATAATATCTTTTGCTATCGGACAACTTAAACCAAATTCTTCTGTCATGTCCAATTCACTTGGCAACATCTCATTTGGAAGCATCCAATCAAAACAATGCACAAGTTGAGCTACAATTAAATGAACCATGACAAGACCCATTTGTAATCCAGGACAAGCTCTTCGACCAGATCCAAATGGAATCAATTGAAAATCTCTCCCTCTTAGGTCTACTTCATTATCAATAAATCTCTCCGGACAGAACTTTTCTGCATCAGCCCAAGCACTTGAGTCTCGTCCAATTGTCCATCCATTCACTATTATACGTGATTTTTTAGGAATAAAAAAGTCATTGATCGTACAATCTTCAAGAGACTCGTGTGGAAGCAACAATGGACCTGGAGTGTGCAATCGCAAAGCCTCTTTTACCACCATTTCTAAGTATTTCAAGTGACCCAAGTCCGTTTCTTGAACCATTCTATTCAAACCCACAACCTTTTCTGATTCTTCTTGTAGTTTCTTTATCACATGTGGATGTCTAATGAGCTCACCTAGAACCCATCCAATGCTTGTTGCTGCAGTGTCCATTGCCGCAAGAAGCATATCCTATAATACAACAAGTCATTTTTGTACATGAAATTTAGTTAGGTACCATCATTTGTAAATACAGTAGTCATTTGTATTTAATCACAATTTGACTTAATTAGTTTATTAGATAAAAATGAAGCTTTCAATTTCCAAACAGACGCGATTTTTCATTAAATCGGCTATTTAACCCACATCATCATCGATACATGGATGTTGAGAATCTCACCTTAAAAAAATAAGAAATCTTCGCAGCCTTTTATAAAGAAGATGGATCATTCTAACATTCTCAATTTAGTTTTAAGATGAAATTTTATGTCGTCTAATATAGTATTGAAGTTCATTCAACTTAAACTAATATAGTATTGAAGTTCATTCACAATTTGTCATATAATTATAAAAACAAAATCATATTATAACTAGCAAGAAAGTATATGGTTCTCTATCTACTTACCAGCATTATAGCTTTGATACTAGACCGATCAATTTGATACTCATTTTCTTTCGCGCTCATCATACCCAACATGACATCAACAAAGTCCTTGGCATCATTATTATGGGATGATTCAAGATGTTCATCTATGACCTTTTCAAAAAACACATCAAACACTTCACTAACAAATTTTGCACGACGGTTCAATCCTTGAACATCAAAAGGAGCAAGAAAAGGTACAAAATCCCCCAAATTAAAAGCTCCAACTACTTTCATAGCCTCTTGAATCATCCAATTAAACCCTTTCTCATCAAGATCTTCATCTTCAAATTTTTTCCCAAAAACCATCAAACATGTCATGTTTGCACTGAGAGAACACACTTTGGAAGTTATATTTACAACCATTCCAATCTTTGCAGCCTCTCTAAGATTGTCAATCAACAAGCCAAGCTCTCCCCTTCTCATTGATTGGAAAGAATTGACTTTTTTGGCGCTAAGCAACTCGAGCGTGCACATTTTGCGCATGTTGCGCCAATACGGGCTGTATTTTGAAAACGCCATGTCCTTTTGACCGTAGAACATGAGCTTCGTGACCTGGCTAGGTGGCGGCTTGCGAAAATGGGGTCGTGGGTTTTGAGAAAGAGCTCTGCGGCTGCGGGGGAAGAGACTACAATCGCATTTATGAGACCAAGTTTGATGCACATGATCGGACCGTATTTTTGAGATAAACGATGGAGATCTCTGTGAGGAAGCTTTCCTAACAAATGAAGGCTGCCCAAAATTGGAAACCCTTTTGGACCAGGTGGTAGTTTCTTGTTTTTGTTTCTTGATAGCCATGGGTGAACGAAGAGTGCAAGAGCTAGCAAATGAAGAATAATGATCCAAATAAGCCAAGCCATTTTTGTGCTGGGATGAGATTTCTAAAGCTACCAAGTTTAGATCATGAATTGGAAGTGTGGGATGGAAAGTAAAGTAGGTGGTGGATTGAATTGGAAATTTGAAGTTCTTAAGAAAGGGAGAGTTTGCTATCTACAAGATGTAACTCTACATTGACAACCAAATAATCAAGTGGTCCAAAAATATTTGTGTATTAACATATTGATGACAAACTATTAGAGTCACATGGGTACGCAAAATTCGGGGAGTTTTGATAGAAAATAAGGGTGTGTTTTGATAAATAATTATAGAAATGAGGGGAAAGGATTGAATGGTTATAAGGGATTTTGTGAAGATAAAACTTTTAGTTTTTGAGGGGTTGTGAAGGGTTGATTATGAGTGGTTGAATTAGAAGTGATATTGTACGATGGTTTATGGGGTTTATAGAGGTTTTATAAAGGATTATTAAAATTATTATTTTTGTAAGGAGGGTCTAAAAGAAAGACAGTCAATTTAAGTACGATGAGTAGTAAGTGATTGGCATCTTTAAGTTGCTGAGTTTCCATACAAGGTTGATCTTTGTTCGATTTCAAAAGATTAGGTCTTCTCTTTTTGTTCAGTTGGAATTCAGGTTTCACTAGTTGTGACATTTTAGTTATCACTGACGAGAGGTAGTTTTATCGTAATAAAAAACTATTTACTTTGCATGTTTATACTCACCTTTTTGTAATGATGTATTCTATTGCAAGTTTTTATGAGATTGAGGTGACGAGATCACTTGCTTGTAATCATATGAGTAGTGTGAAGTGGTAGTTTGGATTAAAGACTTTACCTGGGTTTCAGGTTGTTATGTTTTTAGTTGTTTATTTTAGTGTATAACCTCGAAGTTTCTTTTTGGTGTTACCGTTTTTATGGGATTTTATGGAGCTTGTTGTAACTGATTCATTTAATCGTGAGTTTGTGCCAACCCCTAAACAAATTAAATCATGTGTAGTGACAAACCCTTTATACAAACAAATCCCTAAGGTGCACCAATTTTTTTTTTTATGATTATTATTAACTACTCTAATATTCTAATATACAAGTTAAAATGTCATTTTGGACCAAAATATTTTGAGTTTTGTTTTTTTTTATTCAATAAATGTCCAATTATAGTTTATGTGCTTTTAAAAAAATTTAACTTGATTCATAAGATAAGTTTTTGTTCATTTTCTTTTCTTTTCTTTTTTTTTTTTGAATAATGTTTAGATTAAAATTATTAATATTACTCAACAAATTTTAATATTAGCTTAAGACTTACCATAAAGACTAATTTTAAACTTTTCTAAAAGTTCAGGCATTTAAAAGTTTATGTACTAAAATGGAACAAAGTTCAAAGTTTACAGACAAAAATGATATTTTAATTTATTTCAATTATATCATGTTATAGCTTTTTTTAATATATGTGAGTGTCCGGACAAACTTACTCGCATTTCCTTTTTTTATGGGACATATCATTTTATGTGCAACATTTGGATGTCAATTTAAATTTGTAGGTGTTAATTTGTGAATCATATATATGATTTACCTTTGATTAAATATTTTAATCACGATAGAGTTTTGGGGTTAGATTATCTTTTCACCTAACAATTTGAGGGATTGTATATGTGCTATCATATATAAAAGCTCCATTAATTTTGGGTGAGAGCGGAAGGAACAATACTTACTTACCCAACTATTCTAAACTAGTGTGTATTTGTCCTCCTTGATCTTTTTCTTGATCTTTTATATTTGGACTCTTATATTATATTTTGCATTTGATTTGGGGCATTTTGTAAAACAATAAGAAATATTAATTTCTAGATGTAACCCATGATATTTTGCACTAATGTCACATTAATTTCTATCTCCAGATTCAAGTGACCAAAGTTTGTAT
The DNA here is from genome assembly GCA_037833695.1 of Sechiopsis laciniata. NCBI lineage: Eukaryota > Viridiplantae > Streptophyta > Magnoliopsida > Cucurbitales > Cucurbitaceae > Sechiopsis > Sechiopsis laciniata. The sequence continues at coordinate 8,118 of JBBMKA010045877.1, forward strand.
CATTTCACTCCCGAAGGATATCCAATGAAGATACATCTCTTGGCACGCGAATCTAACTTGTCTTGTTTAGTATGTGCATAAGCTGCACAACCAAACACTCTCAAATGTTTCAGATTTGGTGGAGAACCTGTCCAAATTTCTTGAGGAGTCTTGAAATTCATAGCAGTCAAGGGACTTCTATTGATGATATAAGCAGCAGTGTTAACTGCCTCACCCCAAAAAACTTTGGGTAAACCAGCAAATGACAACATGTATCGAACTTTCTCTAAAATGGTTCTATTGAACCTCTCTGCAAGTTCGTCCTGTTGAGGAGTGCTCGGAACAGGTAGAAATCTCTTGATCCCAGTTTGCTTACACAAATCATCGAAGTTCTGATTAAGAAATTCTAACCCGTTATTTGTTTTTAAGGCTTTCACTTGCTTCCCAAATTGATTCTCAACCATAATCTTCCACTCTCTGAATTTCTGAAAAGTCTCATCTTTGGTCTTCAACATAAAGACCCATAACTTTCTTGAGTAGTCATCAATTAAAGAAAGAAAGTACCGAGCTCCACCATGTGTCTTGACCTGAGCAGGGCCCCAAAGATCTGAATGGATATAATCTAATATCCCCTCTGATTTGTACTGCGAAGCTCTAAAACTCAACCTAGTGGACTTGCCCAAAATGCAATACTCACATTTCTCTATTGCTGATGGTTTCATATTTCTCAAAAGTCCTTGCTTAGATAAGCAATCAAGTCCTTTATGACTGATGTGGGCCAATCTATAATGCCATAAGTTCAAAGCCTTCAAATTGGAATAAGAGACTACATAGACCTCGCCCTGGATAGCTCGATCTTGAAGAACATACAGCCCTTTCACAAGCTTTCCAATCATCTTGACTTTGTTGTTTTTACAAATCATCAACAAACCATGGGAGACCTGTAGTCATAACCAGCAGCGTCAAATGTTTCTAATGAGATGAGATTTCGTCTCAGGCCTGGCACATATCGAACATCAGGTAGCACCCTGACTGAACCATCATCCACGCTTAATCGAACTGAACCGATGCCTCTAACCTCGCACTGTTGGTTATTTCTCAAAGTGACTTTGCCTGTCTCAACTTCTTTCAAATTCTCAAAATGGTGCTTATACGGGGATATATGGAAGGTACAACCTGAGTCCATAATCCATTGACTCTCATAACGGTCATCAGAATTTCCAGCCATAAGCATCTCGGTTGAATCATAACCATCGAGGACATGGGTATCTGCTTTAGGCTTCCTAACAGGGAGCATTCCCATCTTCTTTAGAACTGGACAATTAAACTTAATATGTCCCTCAACCTTGTAGTAATTGTAGGTAAAACTCTTTTTCTGCTCTTTTGGCTCTTTCTTCTTCTTTGCAGGTTTAGAGCTGGTTTTGCCTGATTTACTACTCTGGCCTTTGGCAAATTTGACCGATTTTCCTTTCATATAAAGAGCCTCAGAATCCTTCTTCTCTATTTTCATCTCTAAGTCCCTAGAACGAAACGAGTCAAGAACTTTATCCAGGATCAATTTCTCACTGCCATACTTAATCACTGATTTCAGCTTCTTGAACTTGTCGGGTAATGAATTGAAAAGAATCACTGCTTAATTCTCAGAATCAAGCTTCTCCCCGGTGTTTGCCAAATTTGCACAAATTTTGTTGAACTTATCTATGTTTTCCTTCAAACCTTTGGACGGATCCATTCTGATAGCAACTCTTTCAGATATATCTTGTTAGACAATGACTTTGACATGTGGAACTCTTCTAATTTTGCCCACAAAGTAGCCACACCATCAATCTCGTCAAGTCTTTTTAAGACATTATCGGCCAAATGCAGAATAATAGTGCTATTTGCTATCTCACATGACTCAGCTTTTTCTTCATCTGTCATGGAAGCAGGCCATTTAGGAGGGTTGTCCAAGGCTTTTGCAACTTTCTGTTGCACTAGCAATGCCTTCATCTTCCTCTTCCACAAACTGAAATCTTCTTTCCCGTCAAATTTATCAATCAAAAATCTTGTCCACATGTTTGCAGATAGAACACAAATTAGGAAAGCAGTTTATTCAGAGGATTGCTAGCCTCAACACAGAAAACAAGCAGCCAACAAATCAGAATTACCCAGTCAAGTCAACAAAGTAGCTTATCTCAAAATCAGCTCTGAGAAATCAAAAATTTCCAATCAAATCTCAAACCAGCCAAATCTTAACAGATTTATCAGAATCGCAAACCAAAATTCAGCTAAACTATCAAAAAGGAACTTAGCATTCAAAAGAAAAAATTTCAGCCAATTTCAAAGGGAACAGGTCACAATTTCACTATGTAGCAGCTCAAAATTTTTACAAATGGTAGCAACAATAACAAATTCAGCTAAACCTTCATAAGGTATGTCAGAATTGAAGCAAAGTCCATCTTAACAATCCACACATCTCATTCACTATTGGATTTAAAAGGAAATAGATATACCTCAGTTTCAATCTGATACCAAATGCAAAATGGAGCTGCAGATGTCAAGTTGGCTTGTAAATAAGCCCAGCAACTATTTAAAAGCAAAATTACACTGCGATAAAAAATTCTTATAAATTTCTAATAAAAAATTACACCCTTGAGATTGTGACGATGACGGTGACTTTTGCTAATACCAAATACAACCGTCGTCTTCTTCGATTTCTCCTCCAATTGGTTTCACAGGACTATTGCAACACTGAATGATAACTTGAATCACCAATTGATGAAGCAAACAAAATAAACGATGAAAAAAATGAATTCCAGACCAAAGAAAACAGGATCAACTTTGCCCAAATCGACGCCTCATACAGACCAATCTTCTAACTATCAATTTGTTCCTCAATCAAACACAAAATAAAATGGCTAGACATAATCGAATACACAAAATGATAGAAAAATAGAATATCGATTTCAAGAATCAGTTCACAAGGCTACGATTTCAAAAATCCAGCGATTAACAATGCCAGAAACGAGCTAATCTCAGCTAATCTCACCAATTACTGCTTTAATTCAGCGATTGAGATGAGAAATCGAAGGTCGGCAGCCAACGATGCTTATCAAAATTGATTTAATCCGAGAAGTTTCCAATTCGAACTTCCAAAATACACAACAATGGATAGATATTGGTTTGCAAATCAGAATAGCAGCAGAATCTTGAATCAAATTTCAACAGAAGCCAATATTCTGCTTTGATACCAAAATGTAGTGCAAAATCTAAATTCAGATCTAATCTAAGAACAAATGCACAATAGAGATGAATCAAAACAAATAGAGAAAAGAGAAGAATGGAGAAAAGAGAACACCGAATCTAGAGTGGTTCGGGAACGTCCCTACTCCACTGTTATGGATCGATTGAGCTTGATCGATTCACCATCATAATGCCATTACAAAAAATGTACAAGAGCTCTCTAGGTTTAGGGTTTCTAATTTCACTCTCAAAGTATCCAAATGAGCTTATATACTAGCTCTTACACATATCTCATGATTAGTTAAAACTAACCCTCTAATTAAGCCAAGTTAAACATTAACTCATCTAGAGCTAATACATGATGTGTAATTCACCTATTAAAAATCCTATAAATATGAGGTGTTGTAAGGGTTGAGATACCAAGAAAAAAGCATCAAACATCAATAAAAGAGAAGTAAGCTTGTGAGAAAAAGTGTGAATCAAGTTTGTAGCTTTTCAAGAAAAGTTCTCCAATACAAGTGAATTATTTTCCTTATTTGGTTCTTTATTTTGTGGGTGTTTTTAACACGCTTCCAACAAAGTGGTATCAGATCTTGAGTTTGAAATAAGAGAATTATTCTTGCAAATGGCAAACAACAATATGGTTCATTTCCAAGTGCATCGGCTAACAAAGGAAAATTATAGTAGTTGGTGTATACGAATGAAAGCACTACTTGGTTCACAAGATATTTAGGAAATTGTTGATAGAGGCTATGATGAAAAATGACACCGCCATAAGTCATGCTCAAAGAGAAGTTTTTTAAAGTACTAGAAAGAAAGATCAAAAGGCGCTCACCATTATTCATCAAGCAATTGATGATACAAATTTTGAGAAGATTTCTGGAGCAACTACTGCGACGGAAGCATGAAAAATTTCGGAGAATACGTACAAAGGAGTAAATCCTGTAAAGAAGGTCCGCCTTCAAAATTTGAGAGATGATTATGAATCACTACACATGAAAGAGTCTGAATCAATTTCATATTACACTTCAAGACTACTAGCAGTAGTAAATGAAATGAAGAGATATGGTGAGACAGTGAATGATGAGCAAGTAGTTGAGAAAATACTTCACTCATTGGAGGAAAGATTTAACTTTATTGTTGTAGCGATAGAAGAATCAAAAGATTTTAGTATAATGTCGATTTATCAAATTGTGGAGACTTTGCAAGCCCATGAAAAAAAGCTTCTCAAGAAGAACAAACAAACAATTGAGCAACTTTTCCAATCAAAGTTGCAGTTGAAAGAAAAAGAATATGATCAAGAAAAAAGTAGTCAAGGAGGACATGGTCATAATCGTGGACATAGAGGACGTGGCAGAGGAAATTTCAATCAAAGAAATTTTGATGATAGTACTTTAAGTACTAGTTCATCGAGAGGTCGTGGAAGACAAAATTACTCAAGACCATATGGTGGAAGATCAAATAATAATGACAAGAAGTATGACAAAAGTCAAGTTGAATGCTACAATTGTCATAAATTCGATCATTATTCTTAGGAATGCCGAAATAAAGTTGAAGAAAATGTTAACTATGCTGAGGAAGAAATTAAAAACGGTGAGCCGTCTTTGCTTTTGGCATGTAAAGGAGAAGAAACATGTGAATATAGTTCATGGTATCTTGACAGCGGTGCAAGCAATCATATGTGTGGAGATAAATCGATGTTTGTGAAACTTGATGAATCAATTGGTGGAAATATCGTATTTGGCGATGCTACAAAAATATCTGTGAAAGGTAAGGGAAATATTCTAATTAACTTGAAGAATGGTAAGCATGAGTTTATCTCTAATGTTTACTATGTGCCAAATATGAAGAACAACATTTAAAGTCTGGGACAACTCTTGGAGAAAGGCTATAATGTTTTGATGAAAGATTATAGTCTTTCAATAAGAGATAATCATGATAATATGATATCAAAGTGAAAATGACAAAGAATAGAATGTTTTTGTTAAACATTTAAACTGATGTTGCGAAATGTTTAAAGTCATGTTTGAAAGATCCATCCTGGATTTGGCATATAAGATTTGGGCATTTGAACTTTGATGGTCTGAGACTGCTATCAAGAAAGAACATGGTGAAAGGTTTGCCATTTATAAAACATTCTGATCAAATTTGTGAAGGTTGTCTTTATAGCAAACAGTCAAGAATGAGTTTTCCACAAAAATCTTCTTCAAGAGCAAGAAGACCACTAGAGCTTGTTCACACTGATCTTTGTGGACCGATCAAACCAAGCTCTTTCGGTAAGAATAAATATTTTTTATTATTTATTAATGATTTTAGCCGAAAAACTTAGGTATATTTTGTCAAGGAGAAATCGGAGGCTTTAAGTATGTTTAAGAGATTCAAATCTCTTGTTCAAAAAGACAGTGGACTATACATAAAGGCTTTAAAATCAGATAGAGGAGGTGAATTCACTTCAAATGAATTCAAACAATTTTGCGAAGAAAATGGAATTCGTCGACCAATGACAGTTCCATATACTCCTCAACAAAGTGGCGTTGTTGAGAGAAAGAACAGAACCATACTCAACATGGCTCGAAGCATGTTGAAGAGTAAAAAGATGCCAGAAGAATTTTGGGCACAAGCAGTTGAATGTGTTGTTTACTTGTCGAATCGTTCTCCCACTAGAATTGTGTGGAATAAAACTCCTCAACAAGCATGGACGGAAAGAAGACCATTTATTGCTCATCTACGAGTATTTGGGAGCATAGCTTATGCTCATGTACCAGATCAAAAGCATAGTAAGCTTGATGATAAAAGTGAGAAGCATGTGTTTGTTGGATATGATCCAAGCTCAAAAGGCTACAAGCTTATAATCCAACTATAGAAAAAACAATGGTAAGTAGAGATGTTGTGTTCGATGAGGAAGCAACATGGAATTGGAATGATAAGCCAAACGAATACAAGTTTCTTTTGTTTCCTAAAGATGATGATAAATTGAGTAATGACGTTGCTTCTCCATCAACACCACCTACATCACCAATCTCTCCACAACAAGACACACCATCATCATCTACAAGTTCTAGTGAAGGGCCTCATCGCATGAGAAATTTGCAAGACATATATGATGAAACGAAAGAGTTAAGTCAAAGCTTTAATGATCTTACTCTTTTATGTCTTTTTGGTGATAGTGAACCTTTAAATTTTGAAGAAGGTTCACAAGATGAAAAAGGGAAGCATGCGATGGATGAAGAGATGAAGGCCATAAAGAAGAATGGTACTTCGAAACTTTCTACTCTTCCTAGAGGAAAGAAAGCAATAGGTGTCAAATGGGTGTTCAAGATAAAGCGAAATGAAAAGGGAGAAGTGGAGAGACATAAAGCGAGATTAGTTGCAAAATATTATTCTCAAAAGAAAGGCATTGATTATGATGAAGTGTTTGCTCATGTTGCTCGCTTGGAGACCATAAGATTGCTAATTGCATTAGTTGCTCAGAATAAATGGAAGATTTTTCAGATGGACGTCAAATCAGCATTCTTGAATGGATACCTTGAAGAAGAAGTTTACTTGGAACAACCCCTTGGTTATGCTATAAGAGGTCAAGAAGATAAAGTTTTGAAGTTGAAGAAGGCACTGGACTGAAACAGGCGTCACGAATGTGGAACAGTAGAATCAACAAATACTTCTTTGACAATGGGTATTTGAGATGCCCTCATGAACATTCTCTTTATATTAAGACTAATGATCATGGAAATATTTTATTAGTTTGCCTATAAGTAGATGACTTAATCTTTACAGGAAATTGTTCAAACATGTTTGAAGATCTCAAAGTAGCAATGACCAAAGAATTTGAAATGATAGATATTAGGCTTATGTCATATTATCTTGGCATTGAGGTGAAGCAGTCGGAGAAAGGTATCTTTATTTCTCAAGAACGATATACCAAAGAAATTCTTGAGAAATTCAAGATTTTTATTCCAAGCCTATCGCAACTTCGATGGAGACTAATACAAAACTGGCTAAATATGAAGAGGGAGATGTTGTAGACCCTTCATGTGTTTGTCATGCAGTTTGGTTGAGAAATTTACTTAGGCAATTGGAATTTCGTAAGAGGATGCAACTGTTATCCATGTAGATAACAAGTCAACAATTGCTCTAGTCAAGAATCCAGTGTTCCATGTCACATTAAGCACATTGAAACCAGATTTCACTTCATTAGAGATTGCATTTCAAGAAAAGAGATTCAAGTTGAATATGTGAAGACAAAAGATCAAATTGCAAATATTTTCACAAAGCCACTCAAAGTTGATGTGTTTAACAAGTTAAGGACAATGTTTGGAGTTTGTGAAAAAAACATGTTTAAGTGGGGATGTTGAAAATTAAACATGTTTTAAAGAATAACTTATGCAAATCACATGAGTTTTTTCTTTTAGTTAATTAAGAAATTTGTTATAAGTTTATGGGAGTTCAAGAATAAATTGTATTTAAGCATGAGAGTCTTACATTCATGAAATTAAGTTAGAATGTGAGTTAGATCTAGATGTAAGTTATAGATTTAGATTGTTCCATTGAATCCTATAAATAGGATGTGTTGTAAGGGTTGAGATATCAAGAAAAAAGCATCAAACATCAATAAAAGAGAAGTAAACTTGTGAGAAAAAGTGTGAATCAAGTTTGTAGCTTTTCAAGAAAAGTTCTCCAATACAAGTGAATTATTTTTTTTGTTTGGTTCTTTGTTGTGAGTGTTTATAACACGCTTCCAACAATCATTTCTAATTGTTAGCGAAGAACTTACAACCATTATGAACGACAAGGATTAATATTTAGGTTTTATCAAACCGTAAGAACTATGTTCTGCAGGTTTTTAAAATCATAGGGACTAAATTGTAATTTTATTCAAACTATATGGACTAAATTCTAATTTTTAAAATCATAAAGACTAAATTTTAACTTTTTTCAAATTATATGGACCAAACTTATAATTTACCCTAATAAAAAAGGTGGTGTCTCTTTTAATTTTTATTAAATCAAATACTCATTTAGGTTTAATGGTCAATATTAGAGGATTTTTCATATATCAAAAAATCTTCGAAAGCATTTTTTTTAGAAGAAATTCATGTATACTAAAAGATACACAAACCTCATAGTTGTTTGATAATTTAGCCTCTTTGTTTTTTAAAATAATACTTTCACTATATATGTGTTTTCTTTGAATAGATAGATGTAGTATAAATCAAAAGGAAAGAATTCTATTAACATTATATACTTACAAGTTTGAAATTCCAATTTTAAATGTTTAATTTAGGTTTAATGGTCTACATATGCGGTGCATAATTACAGATTTGTCGCCTGTGTTTAATTTTGAGCCACTTGAACTCAAAGTTGATATTACATTTGAAGATAAACTTATGCCAACAGTGTCTAAAATATGCATAAACTAAAACGAATTAAAAAAAATAACGTTATTCACAAATATATAAATAGGCAATAGTAACCAACACATGCACCCTTATTATAACATGATATGTACAAAATATGTGCCAACAATGTCTAATTTATGCAAAAAAAAAAAAAAACAACGTTACTCACATATTATATACAAGTGACAACACTAACGTAACTAACATATGCGTCAATACTCTGTACAGACTTGGTGCCAACAGTAACTAACATAGGATATGTACAGAATGCGTGCAACCAATGTCTAACATATGCAAAATAAAAATAAAAAAATATAAAAGGAAAATATAATCCCTACAAAGTAGGGATTCTATTAGGTATAAAATACGTGTCAACCATGTCTAACATATGCAAAAAAAGAAAAAAAATGAAAAAAAATCCCAATAAAGTAGAAATTCGATTTTAGACGTTAATATCTTTAAAAACCAGAGCCATTTGAGAGATTTGGAAGCTTACAATGGAAAAAATGTCAAAGCACCAAAAGAGATTTAAAGCTTACACTAGAAACATTTATATCTTAAAAAATGTGGCTTCAATGTCGGTCCCTTTCAAAGTCTCGAGAATCGGAGCCCAACGAAATGCATGCATTCTCTTGCTGCTGGATTTTTCAACGCGGGGCTATCATCAATCACAAATACATGGGTGGAGGGTTTTCGCGGGGGTTGTCCAAAGAGAGAGAAAGAATCAAAATGAACTTTTCATCTTCTTCAAAAACGGATATGTAAGGCACTCATAAAACTCAAACTCAGGTACTATTCTCAACCATTTTTTAATTTATATTTAACCTAACTTACAATAATCACACCGACCAACGAGAGTATATACGACTTATGGGAAGGGAATGTATAGCTATATTTGTGAACGTTGAGAACAAAATTTCTAAATTACGTATAAATTTTTTAAAATTTTCAAAATTCATGATTTCATGGAATTTTATAATTATTGATTTAATTATGTTTGACTAACGTTTTTATAATTGGTTAGGTTGTTTTAGATTTTTCTTGATTAAAAAAGATAGTTACAAATAATTTATTTAGAATAGATTAAAAAGAAATTTTATGAAATATAGGAGGAGTACAATTGTAAATTACTTTCCATATTAAAAATTAATTAAAATGTGAAAATAAAAAAAGGACATAAATTTAAAGTCTAAAGATCTTTAGCCACGTCCCTAATTATTTTCTAAATTCTAGCCATTTCCCTAGTTGTCCCTTTCTTTTAGAGCTGCTTTCCAATGACATTTTTTGAATTGGACTTCATCCCTAATAAGTTGTTTTGGGACGTTGGAAAGGATGTTTATTAAAGGGATTCTTCTTAAAATATAAATCGGAGGAGTTTGAGTATAAATTGGAAGAGAAGATTATAAACCTTATATAGAGGGTATCACTACTCTTAATTAAATGAGAGTAAAATATCGATTTTTAGTATCAATCATATGATTGTAGTGTTGAGTTGGATTATGACCAAATAATGAAATCAATATGCTACCAACCTTTTCGGTGTGTATTAAAAGGTCTAATAATCGACTATATTGAAGAAACTAATTATCAAAATTGTTCAAATTATTTAAATTTTAAATAAATGACTTTTTTTCTAAAAACAAATAATTATTTAGTGAAAAAAATGATGGACAACTTTACCATCGAACATTTTTTTATTCCTTTTTTTATAACTTTTTAAAGAGTGGTATTTTTTTTTGTTTAGCTCTTGGAGAATCTATATCAATTAAAAAAAATGAAAAATATAATAAGAGATTTTTGAGCAAATAATGAAATATTTAACTACTTATTTTCGAACTTCAAGCCAAACAATGAATGCACATTTTTCACAATTAAAAATTTAGTTTGAATGTTGGAGGTTCTTAGATTATTGTTGTACATTCTCTTCCATATCCGTATATCTCCAGATTGAATGTGCAACAATATAATTGTACATAAAATTTTAATTAAAACAAAAAAAGGAAGAAGGGGGAACTCACCTTGAGGTTGTGACGGCCTTTAGCCTCAAATTTTTTGGAGACGGGAATATGAACAGTTTGAGATATCTTATACATTCAACTTCTTAATTAATTCGAAAAACATACCGTGACACCGTACATCCACACTCGAGTTTGAAATGGATGCCCTTTCCATACCCATTTGTCAAAGATTAGAGATCCACCTGCATCTTCGAAATCTTCTTACTCCGTACTTGAATCATAATTATTCGTCCCTTCATGCGGTGATCTTTTTTTCTAGTATACCCGCTGAACTCAGTCTCGATCTTTCTTTCTTTCTCAACAAAATCCGCCCCTTGAAAAAGCTTTTATCCTTCAAACAATTTTGATTTTAACCGGTTTATTTTCCAATAGAATCCATACTTTGTAGTGATTCTGCTCCTTGTATGTGTGTGTGTGTGTTTTTTTCCATTAGTTGTTAAATTCAATTTTGTTGATATCTTATTTTAAAATATCCAATAGATCATATGGCCAATGTGATACGACAATTGATCCCTTGCATGTACCTGAAGGATCTATTACAAGGAGCAATGCAAAGTAGATTCAAGAGACATATATATTACATCTTCAAAAGTTTGTCAATGCACAAGAAGAGACAAAGCTATTTCAGCCCGAATTTATCTACAACATTAGCACAACAAGTGAAAAAGAGATTGAAATGAAGATATATAGCATGAAAATAGTAATTTATTTTGGAAGATTATAATATGACAGAATTTTTGTTGGTTTATGTTAATTTTAGTAAAATAGTATTTTTATCTTTTAATTATGTTTTCCTTTTAGAATTAGGTTAAATCTTATTTTCTCCCTTTATTATTAGATATTATCTTTTCCTTTTATGATTAGGTATTATATTTTTCTTTTATAATAAGGTCATCTCTTGTACTTTATATAAACCTAATATTGGGTTCATTATTGAATGAAGAATTAGAGAATTTGAATTTCCATCTTTCAACATGGTATCAGAGTCTCAAATTTTTCCTTTCGATCCGAGTAAACTTTTTCTCTAGTCCTCCTTCACTTTTTTCTCCATCACCTTCTTCCTCTTTTTTAAAAAACTTTTTCCTACTTCATCTCCACCTTTAGAAGGAAAAAAAAAATCTCTTTCTTCTCAAACCTCTATTTCCTTTTCCTCATCTCAAAACATAGAAAATAAAAACCATCATAATTAAATTCATAAATTTTCAAAAAAAAAAAAAAAAAAATCCAGTCAAACTCCTTTAAGAAGAAAATCATCTTCTCATCCAATCTCAATTGACCATCATCCGGCTTTCCCAATCGGCCCTGACATCTCCTTTTTCAGCTGGCCCTAGCATCCCCTTTCCTAGTTGGCCCTTACATGTCTATTCTAGTTGGCCCTGACATCTCCATCCCAGTTGACCCTGACCAGATTTCTCAATTGGCCCTGAACACATTTCTCAATTGGTCCTGACTACCATTCCTAAATTGGCCCTGACCAGCATTCCCAAATTAGCCCTAACCAGCATTCCTAAATTGACCATGAACAGCATTCCTAAATTGGCCCTGACCAGTAGGGGTGAACATGAGTTGGGTTGGGTTGGGATGAAGAGGTTTTCAACTCAACCCAAATTTTCGGGTTGGTCATTTTTCCAACCCAACCCAACCCTATATTTTCGGGTTGGGTTGGGTTGGGTCATCGGGTTCATCAATACATTGCAAATATATATACTT
>JBBMKA010045896.1:0-20438 GCA_037833695.1 Sechiopsis laciniata
TGTGATCTAAGTTAGCCTTCATTGTGAGTTTTTGCAAGGATCCTAGAAGGACCTCTAGCTTTGTAAAAATCAAGCAATGTTTTGGTGCTTATCATGGCCACCCTGGATTGAACCCATCACCTTAAGCACTTCAATGCCCTCTTTGACCAATTGAATCATTCCATGAAAATTCAAAATAGATCTCTTACCTCATGTTTATAATCATACAATAATATTCTTTAGGTTAAAAATGTTATTTTGAACATTTGCCCTTTGAAGTTAGTTCTATTTTGATCGATATACTATCAAATGTCCAATTTTAATCGTTGTACTTTCTAAAAATTACTTAATTAGTCCCTATGTGATTTAACATAAATGTTTTATTTAAAGTACATAATAAAAAATAGAGTAAAATATCATTTTGGTCCCTGAACTATCGTGTAAATTCTATTTTGGTCATTGAACTTTCAAAAGTCCAATTTTAGTCCCCAAACTATCATTTTTGTTCCGTTTTGGTCCCTCAACTTTCAAAAGTCCAATTTTGGTCTTTGAAATTTCTAAAAAAATTTAAAAGTAGTCATTGGGTTAGAAAAAATACTTAACCACAGTTAAAAATCGATGAGGTGACAAAATAATAATAATAAAATCAATTTATCATCATTTTCTTCACCATTCTTCTACCACAGGCTCTTTTTTCCTTTACCCTAAAACTCAAAACATACCATTTTCCATGGAAAAACGTTAGAGAAAAAATGGTAGTTTAATTGGAGGAGAAAATTATAGTTTTCTAATGTTATTTTATTTTTAATTTTTTAATTTTTTTGAACAAATAGTTTTCTAATGTTATAATATCAAATGTGGGTAAGAATGACCTGCATAACTTCCCTTCCAAAATTAATCAATTGCATTTTCATCCACTTTCTTCTTTTTCTCTCGTTTCAATTTTTCATTTGTTGAATTATTGAGTTTGAATGCTAGAAAACACCTCTTCCTCTCAAGGATACCCAAACAAAATTGTTGCACTTAGCCCTTTGTTAGATGTGATGAAAATTCTCACTGTCTCATCTCCCCCTAAATCCCACTGTAGAGTTTGCAACCTCCCATTTCTCAATCCATCACCCTTTATGCACCCAAATCTTATGGGTCCCATCCAACCCACTATTTTCAAATTTCACAACTTCAAATACCTCGACCTCATTAATAATATTCTCTCCAGCACCATCCCATGATACTTCTGCCCCTAATCCGCCAACAAACTCACTAGAACCACCTCCGATACTTGCAAGAGCACTGGTTTATGCTCTGTTTTTAAAAAAGAAAATTAAAATCCATAGGACTCAAGAGAGAGGTGAAGAAGATGATACAAAATTAATTTTATTATTATTATTTTGCCACCTCATCAATTTATAAATGTGGTTAAGTTTTTTTTTCTAATTCAATAACTACTTTTTAGAAAGTTCAAGGACCAAAATTGGACTTTTGAAAGTTGATGGACTAAAACTGAACAAAAATGATAGTTCCGGAACTAAAATTGGATTTTTGAAAGTTCAAGGGCCAAAATGAAATTTACATGATAGTTCAGGGACCAAAATGGTATTTTACCCTAAAAAATAAACCTAACTAAAATTAAACATTTAAATTATATATAAACTAAAATGAAATGAACTCTAAAATATATAGTTGGTGTTTTAATGTATGGTATTGTTGAATTTAAAGTTAGGAATTTAAAGTTAGGAGTTTGTTGATACTAAAGTTAGGAATTTGTTGAAACTAAAATAGGAGTTCGTTAAAATTGAAGTTAGAAGTTTATATTAAATTTGTTATTTGATTTCTAAAATTTAGAAGTTTTAGTTAGATTTGTTTTCTGTTTCTTGTATATACTTTGTATCCACAGCGAAGAATGATTAAGAAAGATACACAATATTAAATTCAATAGGTATGAATAAGTTGATTTTAAGAAATTATTCATGATTTCAAAAAAATAAATTCTTCATTAAGATGTTGATATTTTTAAATCTAGAAATTCGAAATCAATATTAGAAATCAGCAATATTTTCAATACAAAGTAATAATAATTTTAATCTATAGAAATGCTTATATCAACTTAAATATAATAGTTCAATTTACTACTGCAATTCAGGACATGACGAGCTAATTTAATGGTTTTAAAAAATACAAGGTGTTAGATGAAGGGCATGTTGTTTTCAACCATGTGGCTTGAAGTTAGTTTTATTTTGATTTATTTCCTTTCAAATGTCCAATTTTATACTTAAAAATTTGATTAATTAAAATTTGTCCCTAAAGCTTTTCTTTTAAAAAACTATTCTCTATTAACTTTTTTTCTCCATAAATTTTTAAAATCTGTTTAAGCATTATGCTCTTTCTAATATTAAAATTTTTGTGGTTAAATAAAATTTAATAAAAATTAACTTGATTTTAAGCTTTATTGAAATCAATACTATCAAAAATAAACATGACTATTTAAAAATATATGAACTAAAATGAAATGAGTATTAAAATGTATAGACCAAAATGATATTTTAAGTATGTGAACACATTGTTATTAATAAAATATTCATTAACATGTTTTTTTTAAGGAAAATTGTAATGAATGAGCTATTTTCACAAAATAATTATAAATATAGATAAATTTTAAAATATTTACTTCCATAGTCATTCGTACACTTAAATATAGGATTATAAATATTCATTAATATAGTATTATGTATTATAAATACTCATTAATACATTATTTTTATTAACACTCAATAATTATATTTGTTATTTTTTAAAAAATTGACCACATTTACGATTATTTTCTAAATTTGGCTAATCTCGCAATTTTTCCTATTTTAAAATCGAAGTTCAAAATTTCTCTTACATATAGCTCTATTAATTATTAAAATATTAGACATGTGACTAAAAGATAATTAAGAAGTTTAGGTCACGTTCGATAATAATTTTTTTTTTGTTTTTGGTTTTTAAAATTAAACTTATTCTTACTCAAATTTCCTAAATATATTTTATCTTTCTTACAAAAACAAATGTCAAATTTCAAAAACAAAATTTTAAAAACATTGATGTGAATACTAACCAAATTTCAAAAACAAAAACAAGCATCCAAAAACAAGCTTTTGGAAGTTTTTTTTTGCTTTATTTCAAAATTTTGATTTCCTTTCTAAAAATATAAGTAAAATAGGTGTTGTAAATTTAAATTTCAAAAATAAAAAACTAAAAATAAAATAGTGGCTTAAATTTCCACTTTTTTTCAAATAACTAAATTGAATTTCCACCTTAAATCTCGTTGAACTAAAATACATAATAATAATGTAACTTTAAAAAAAAAAAAGATAATAATAATACAACTATAAAACGTTACCAACATTGGAATTCACACATTTTGAAAATGACCTGCACATCTTATATAAAGTTTTCAGAAAGTTTGTAGACATGTTGAAATTATGTATGTAATTTAAAAAGTTTCTAGGAAATATAAATTGCAAACATTTTGTCTATAATTAAACATTTAGACGCACTCCACTTAATTTTTGTATATGGTGAACACAAAAAAAAAAAAAACAAACAAGCATGTATGTGGAGTTATGGAGGAATGATTTGATAAACTTTCTGTTTTTTTTTTCAATTACTTTTTTATTTAATTTTAAAAGATATAAAAGGTTCAATGTCATGGCATTAAATAGGGAGCTAGAAAAAATGGGAAAATAAGTACATTGTTCCAACATTAAATAGGACTCACCTAACTAAATATATAATTGGAGATTGCATTTAACATTGTATTTAGTTTCATTTGCCTATTTCTGCTCCCCATAAGGTATTGAATGGATATTTTATCTTCATTTTCTGATCTTCATTTATAGACCCATTCACTAATTTGAGCAAAGAAAGAAAAAAGCATATATGCTAAATTATAAGCTTGGTTCTAAATTAAAGTGTGTTTATTTAACTTTTAGTGTGAGCCATTTTTTTTTTATTCATTAGTATTTGGATGGAATTTTGAACTTTTAACCTTTTTTTAGGAAATTTTTAACTTCTTGTAATCATGTCGCTCTTATTGACTCCTTTATAAAAAAAAAAATAATAATAAAATAAATAAATAAATAATTAGTATGTTTTAACTCTTCCATTTTGTATTTATTAAATCACAATTCTTTATTGGATTATTAAAATACAAAAATGATATTATTTATTGGAAACTTTTATAACTACGTTTCATCAAAAAAATAAAAAAACTTTTATATACAATTTTAAAAAGTTTACGAATCTATTTGAAAAAAAGAAAAAGGAAAGAATGTAAGAGCCTTGAACAAAATTAAACTCAGTTAATACACATGATCAATTATCAAACAAATTTAAAAAATAAAAATTCAACTAAACCTCATTGAATGTTTGACTATTTTTTATGGAACAAATGTTTGACCTTATATATTGTAAAAAGATTAATAAAAAAATTAATTGTTAATTAAGTTGTCACCATAATGAAAATCTTTAATATTTTTTTTGTTTTCTAAAACCTTCTAGACTACTGAGTTAATTCATAAATTTTTCAAAAATATGATTATGCTTTTTATGGTTTATTAGCGTGCATAAAAGCTTTTTTTTCCATAACCCTCCAAATGAAACATCATGCTTTATTTATTGGTCCGACTCCTTCTGATCTGATTAACTTAAGAGTTTCTTCCTCTCCCTTTGAAAATATTGATGTAGCAGCCACCTACCTGATCTACTTTTCCTTGGAACTTAGCTTTTTTTTTCCCTTTGTTTGTTTTATTTTATTCTTTTTGGAGTAACCATAAAACAAATAAAGACTGGTCATGCTCAATGAATACTAAACTAAATTTCTCACCCATATTTATGGTCCACTTTCTGACATTTTCAAACAAATTAAATTCATATGACACATTTTTACACAAATAGAAGGAAAAAATAAAAAAATAAAAAAATCAGGGTGGCCTTGAGATATTTCTATTTTTCGGAAGAATTTTGGATCACTTCATTACTACATTCACCTAACTAAAAATTAAAACACTTTTGTTTAGTGATCGCTAAGCTTAAAAAAAGGTTAGTCGGGACGTTTTTTTTATTTCTATTTTGTTGAGGTGTTGGCTAAATAATACTAGTAATTAAATTATATAACATTTTCGCTATGAATGCATTGGTTTGCTTAGTCTAATGTTATAGTTAGATGACGAAAAAGAAATCCACAAAGAACAACGTGAAATGATACTATATAGAAAACATTGAGGAAGAAAGTATATTGCACATGTTACTTAACTAAGACTCTTTTCATTATTAAACCATTCATGATAATTCAATTACAAATATAGTTTGCTAACAAAATTAGTCATAATATAAAAAATAAAATTAAACAAATAGCATGGATAGTTATTTTTAATTAGAAAAATATTTGGTACGAAAAGTGTGCTTTTACACTTTTTTATCTTTCTCCATAAATTTCATTTTTACAAGTTTCATGGTAAGTCATTTTGTTATGGTCAAAATATTAGTTAATAGCAATCGTATTTTCATGTTTTGAAGTTTTTTTTTTTTTTTTTATGAACTCAGTTTCGCCCTTTAATAACACCACCAGTATAGATTTTTTTTTTTTTTTTTTTTGAGATTACTACAATGGGGGTGAAAAAATTCGAATCCATGATCTCATTATGTACACTAATGTTGTTGAGTTACAATTGTTGTTGGCAACCACCGGTATAGTAAGTAATTGTAATTTTCAAAATAGTTTCTAAACAAACTTTTTTTCTTAATTTAGGGAGTTTACTTACGGTGGTTACGCCTTTATTTTTTAATTAATAAAAATCATATCATAATTGATAAAGATAGGTATTTTTATATTTTACAAATTGATAATTTCTTTAATTTTAAGGATTTAATTATAGAGGTTCACATTTAAGTAGTTGACCATATCTTCAATTAATTTTGGGTCGCCCACGCATCTCAACGTTATCTTTAATTTCGCCCGTTTGTAATAATTTTAGCTTTTACTATTTGCTTTAGCAAGTGGGCGATGTCGGCAATCATGTCTTGCCTCCCACTACATATCTTTTAATTCTCTGCATTTTATTCAAGTTTGAAGTTCGTTGCCTATAAAAGGCAGCCAGTTTGTAATTCATAGGCATTCGGGAAGTCTTCTGCTCTCTGCTAACTACTCTGAAGCAAACGAAAACTTCTAGCTTTTTAGGTTGTAAAGATCCTCTTTCTATTTGGTATCGGAGCTTAAAGGCTTTCATATCTATCCTTGTAATTTCTAAAATCTTAAATAAAGATTTCGGAAGAGTTTTATCTTCTATCTTTTCCAAAATTTTGCTCATTTTATCTTCTCATTCACCATTTCTACTATCGTGAATCCCTTTGATTGCCCGTTGGGAGTTCTCCTTCATATCCAGGCAGTAAGCACGAAGATAGCGCAATGAGACCATTAGTGAGCGCAGGAACGTATGGGAATAAGATAGCAAGTACCCATTTGGTGACTAAAGCTAAAGTTTGTCAAGAAGAAAGAAAAGCTAGAAAATAAATTCTCATGCCTAATCTTTTAAAAAGATTAAAGAGATTCAAAGGAAAGAAACCCAATTCAAATGAGGATGAATTCAAAGGAAGTTCTTATTAATTTTTTGAAGGATCTAACCTTCAGATATCTTGTGTGAGTCAAAATGAACTTCAAATAGCTAAAATTGAAGAACAACTTCAAAATTGGTCTATCCCAAAGATCGACTCAAAGTTAGTCTATAAGAATTCAAACTCTATGTTCTTTCAAAAGAGCTGTATAAAGCTTTTTGAGCATGTTGTCCCTATCGACCAAGATAGCACAACACTCAACCTCTTCTAAAAAAACATGATTCTTCGTCATAGAGAAGAATTCAAGTTTATCCATATTGGTGTGGTTCAAATAGCAATTAAACCACTGTTCAGACTAGGTTTGAACATCCCTGCCCTTATCTCCCTTCGAAATAAGAGATATAAAACCTATTCAAATTCCCTCCTGGGAATGGTCGAGTCCAATCTTGAAAACGAACCGATCTTCTTCAACTGTTTTCCAAAACTTACTCTTTCATTACCAGACCCAAATATTCTGTCTGCATTAATGTTAGATGTAAACACAAAAAACTTGAAAATTCAATTAGAAACTCACTCGGCTGTAGTGATTTTCCGCAACTGCTACAAGCTGATGCATACAAATGTTGCTCCAAGAGCTCTGAGAAAATTTGTGAGTGGTTCTGCCACGCTCATAGAAGCCAACATTGGCAGAGCTACAATCAACGTCCCAAAGACCCTTACTTGGGACCAAATCAACAGAAACTCTTCATGGGACCTGAAAAGCGTTTGCCCTCCTGAAATAAGGAAGAAACCCTTACTCAAATAATTGAATATGAGGATGGCAGTGTTGAAGTCAAATTTGAAGATGCTCAAGAATTGTTCCCAAGAACAAGAGAATTCTTGAGAACCAGACCAAACACTTCTGGAACGCAAAGGCAACCGATTATAATCGATAGATCAAACTCTCTTCGAGTCAAATCTGTTGACTATGGTCAACCCATGGCCTCAGTTCATTACGATAACCGACCTAGCTCCCCCACTCAGTCTAACATGGAGACACAGTCAGTCTCGGGAAGCCAGATCAACGTTATCATAAACGAATATTCAATTGACAAATAGTTTCTCAAAAGAGATTTTCTCTCTAGAGAAAATAGCGTAAAAAGGAATGCTTTCTTCAAGAATTATTCTGAAGAAGAACAAGCAAACCTACGAACTCAATGGTACTCCTACATGGAAGATCTTCAAGCCGATATTGCATTCTTTACCTGGATGGAATTAAGTATCAATGTCCTCAGCCATTCAAAGTGGAAGACCACTCGACGAGGAATTATTCATTCTACTCATCCTCCACTTGAGGAAGTAGAGATTGAGACAACATATGGAGAAAAGGTTCTTGCCTATCCATTCAAAAGCACCATTGGGGATGATAAGAGTCATCCATCTCTTAAGGATATAAAAAATATCCAATATCAAAATAATTACTCAAACAAGCTTCTCTCAACGATTGCCAGTAAGGTGGACAAGATCGAAGAAAAAATGCATAAAGAACCAAGTCTCATCACTGGTTCGCCTTTATTGAATCTAGCTTCCTCCTCCTCCAGCCGTCAGTACCCAGCTATAAATGAATCTAGGCCGCTGTTCAGACCAACAATATTGAGTGACGATATCCGACTGGACTCAGACAAAGAAGCACTCGAAAGGATTCAAAAAATGCTCAGAGATATATCAATTTCTCCAAAACCATCTTCATCAGCACCGAGTCAATCCATAAATGTCATCGACGAACCTATGATCGAAGACATGAGAAAATTCTAAGAGGAATTTGGTAACCATGAAGTCCTAACAATAAAAAATAAAGTGGACTTTGAAATCGTACCCATGCGACTTCATTGTTATCCCAAGCCTTCTTTCCTGGACCTAATGTTCGAAGAGAAGACTAAAATGACCTCGGCATCATACGATGGTACTCAAATTTATGAATGGAATATTGATGGTGTTTCAGATTATTTGATTATGAACGTCATCAATGAAATGTTTATAGCAGCAAGTGCCTATAGGCTAAAACACCATTCAGACCACAACATTGCACAAATGTTGGCCACCGGATTCACCGAAATGCTCAAAGATCGGTGGGACAAATGTCTTGATGACCCACCCGGCATGGTATACTAAATCATATGACCGTCACCAGAAAGATGGTGGAAATCAAACAAGAGTTAGACCTTTAGAAATAAATGACCAATAAGTGACAGTACAAGAAGCTGTCAATACCTTTTTATACACCATGACGAAACATTTCATTGGAGATCTAGCTTTGTAACAAGATAAATCAGCCGCTATCCTCCTAAACCTCAAATGTCTATCCCTCGGAGACTTTAGGTGGTACCGAGATGTGTTCCTTGCAAAAGTCATGATTTGGACCGATTGCTCCTTGGCAATCTCGAAGCAAAAGTTCATTCAAGGTCTACCTAGATATTTTGCTCAAAGAGTTGAAGAAAGGCTTCGAGCTAAGGATGGGGGATCCATTCCATGGGATTCATTAACATATGGTGATATTAGTTCCTTCATTATCCAAGAAGGAATCAAACTTTGCGGAGAACTAAAACTCCACAATGGATTCACCAACTCCAATAGGGATGCAAACGTATTGTACCACCTGAATCTTCAAAGCATAGGGCCTCAAGTTCCAGACCTGTTAGAAATACTAACAGGACTTATGGAAGGAGAAATTTTCAAAAGAGAACTCCAAATCCCCGGTATCAAAAGAAGTATCAGGGAAAGAGAAAACCTAATCCCTCTAAAAGGCAAGTTTGCTACATGTGCAAACGCACCAGACATTCTGCTAATAAATGTCCAGTTAGAAGAAAAATCAATGAGCTTGATATTGAGGAAGAGCTCAAAAATCAAATACTCAACATGGACTTATCCGACTTCGAATATAGGAGACGAGAGTGACTATGAGATTGATCAGGTTCTTGAAGACCATGAAGAATGTGATAGTAATAACAATTCGGACGATGATGACGGCACAAGGGCTTGTGGCGGATGTATAAACGTCCTAACAATGGATCAAAGAGCTTTGCTCGACATTGTCAACAAGGTTAACGATCCAGAAATCTAAAAGAAGATCCTCACCGATCTTCGCACCTCAATACTTGCTTCAGACGAAGCAGGAACGTTAAAACAAAAATATAGAGTATCCGAAGATCTCTTCAAACCATACGAGTTTGCAGAGATACTCAAAAGGTTCGACGATCAAAAGACTGTTTCGACAGCCGAGCTCCAAATTGAAGTCAATAATCTAAAGAAGGAAGTTCAGAAACTTAAAACAGACATGCAGAGCAGTGTCACAAAACTTAAAAAAGACATGCTAGACTGTGTCTCAAAGTTATGGGTTGAAATAGTAACCCTAAAAACCACCAGTGAAGTCAATGAAGATCAAGAAGCTGAAGTCCTAGAAGACCAGCAATCCTTTATTGGTCAAATAACTTCGGTCAGGTATCAAAAGTGGTACACTATTGTTACCCTAAGAATACAAGATTTCAAAATTAATCTTATCGACCTGTTAGATTCAGGGGAAGATCAAAATTGTATACTTGAAGGTATTGTACCTTCAAAATACTTTGAGAAAACTTGTGTACAACTGAAAAGTGCCAATAATGGACAACTTCGGATCGACTACAAATTATTAAAAGCCCACATTTGCAAAGAAGGAATTTACTTCGTAAATACCTTCATGCTAGTCAAATCCTTAAATATGGAAATCATATTAGGAACCCCATTCTTGACCCAACTATATTCTTTTAAAATAATTGAAAAAGGATTAAAGGCAAGAGTTTTTAACTCAAACATTACTTTTGAATTCATACGTCCCATGACTACACATGAAGTAGATGTCGTCAAAAATAAAGAAAACCACATCAATTATTTTAAAGAAGAAATTTCTTATAAGAAAATTGAAGAACAAATTGACAGTCCAAGATTAAAGCTTAGGATTGATCAATTTCAAAAGAAGTTAGAACAAGATATATGTTCATATTTCCCGAATGCATTTTGGGAAAGAAAATGCCATGTCGTTTCTTTACGTTATACAAAAGATTTCAAGGAAGAAAATATTCATACGAAATCTAGGCCAATTCAAATGAATTCTAACCTTCCTGCTTTCTGCAAGAAAAAAATTGATGATTTGTTACAGAAGAAGCTAATCCGACCTTTAAAAAGCCCATGGTCATGTGTAGCCTTCTATGTCAAAAACCAAGCCGAAAAGGAACGTGGCGTTCCAAGGCTGGTAATTAACTACAAACCCTTAAACAAATTTTTGGAATGGATTCGGTATCCTATTCCAAACAGATTAGATTTAATCAAACGCATTTCAAATGCCAAAGTGTTTTCAAAATTCGATCTAAAGTCTTGATTTTGGCAAATACAATTTTTGGAAAAGGATCGGTACAAAACTGCTTTCATGTCCCTTTTGGACAATACGAATGGAACGTTATGCCCTTCGGGTTAAAAAATGCTCCATCCGAATTTCAAAAAATTATGAACGATATTTTCAATAGTTATCAAGACTTTTCAATTGTTTACATTGACGACGTCCTGATATTCTCTCAAAATATCAATCAACATTTCAAACATCTTAAAACGTTTTACAACATTATCAAAAGAAATTGCCTGGTCGTATCGGCCAAGAAAATCAAACTTTTTCAAACCCAAATTCGTTTTCTCGGATTTGATATACATTTGGGCCTAATTAAGCCCATTCAAAGGTCCATAGAATTTGAGTCAAATTTTCTGGATCAAATCCTAGATAAAACCCAACTACAGAGGTTTCTAGGATGTCTCAATTATGTGTCTGATTTCCTAAAAGATATCAGGCCCATCTGCAAACCTCTTTTTGAACGACTAAAAAAGAATCCGAAGCTGTGGACAGATAAGCATACTGCTACCGTCCAAAAAATAAAAGCTTAAGTAAAAAATATTCCATGCCTAAGTCTTATCAACTACAAAGCAACTTTCATAGTGGAAACCGACGCATCCGACATCAGATATGGAGGAATCCTCAAACAGTTTCTTGATAAGAAGGAATCTATAGTTAGATTCCATTTAGGCATCTGGAACGATGCTTAGAAAAACTATTGAATGGTGAAAAAAGAAATCCTTGCGATAGTTCAGTGTGTACAAAAATTCCAAGGAGATTTAATTAATAAATTTTTTTTAATCAAAACTGATTCCAGAGCATCTAAGTTCATTTTAGAAAAAGATGTTAAAAATCTAGTTTCAAAACAAATTTTCGCCAGATGGTAAGCCATATTATCATGTTTCAACTTTGAGGTTTTACCTATAAAAGGCACAGACAATTCTCTTGCTAATTACCTGTCAAGAGAATTTCTCTCTAAGCCTCTCCCTCTCAAACCCTCCTTTTCTTTTGAATGAGCGAGAGAAGAAGTATTCGGGCAAAACTGCCCTCCCATACTCAAAAGCAGCCTTCTGCTGCTAAATCAAAGCAGCCTTCGGCTGTAAAACTTATGACACCTAACTTATACACTCTTGAACTAGAGTTCACCCTCGTGACTAGGTCCAATGGAAAATCTAAACTTCAACAAACTGCATCTTCAACGCATCAAGCATCTTCACCGTCTAAGAAGAATGTCAAAATTCCATCGTCTAGTTCTTCGAACCCGACGACATACTCAAACGCTATCATTCCTGAAAGATTTATTCCACAACTAGAAATCAAAGGACATTTAAAAAAACCAACAACGCACGGCAAATTCATTGTTGAACCAGAATTCGACGATACTCAAATATAAAAAATTGTGGAACATCTTTATCCCCCTGGCTTTTTCTATATGCCAAAAAATATTCTCAAAACTCGCAGATTCTATGAATTTATTTTGGTCGACACCAAATCAGCTGAAATCGTTCATACTGCAGATGTTAACGATCCAAGCAAGATCGCTTATTCAAAACAAAAAATATTCAAGGTTTTAAACCTAACATGTTGGAACTAGAGTATCCACACAGAAAAATCTTTTTCAAAAGCTTTCATCCCTCAAACTTTTTCATACTATGATTATGTTCGAGCATGGTATCATGTTTTATTTTACCAAAGCTTCAAACATTCATGGTTCATAAATTTTTGTCCAAATACACATCGGATCTCATATCCCTTGTGGTTTAATTCATGGTGGAAAATATTTGGACTATCATCAAATATCTTCCCTATTCGTATTCAAGAATCATTTCACTACTTTTCAAAAAATATTTTCAAAAACTCGTTTTCGATACAAATGAGATTTTCAATGTACTTCCAAGTGCCCTGGATCTTTTCTTGGAACTTTGAACTTCGAAACATTGCGGATTTTAAAACTTTAGTCAAAGTTATTACTATCAAATGGTGAGAAAAAACCAATATTTCCCAGGCAGATCGGAAGGCAGTAAAAACTTGGTTCTCCAAGAATGGACACCTTCAAGATTTATCAAGTAAAAAACAACAAGAGTTCTTGAACAAAAAATCTCAACTCCTTGCGGCGTTAGCACAGACATCTTCTGAAGCCGACTTCAAGAAGAAACTTCAAGAACTAAACAATGAATCCATATATTCTCTCCCTTCAGGAGACTCAGACGATATTGATTCAGAAGAAATACTCATAGAACTCAACCAACCATAAAGTTGTAAAACTAAGATACTTCAAAGACCGAAATGTCGTTAAACTATCAAAGACGGCAACAGTCATAAAACTACGATTATTCAAAGGTTATTAATAATCAATGACCGTAATTGTCATCGAACTATTTTGTAAAAATAAAATAATAATAATAATAAATAAATAAGTGTTTTGTTTGATATCTTTTTTGTAAAGTTAATGTAAATTAAAATGTCTGTAAATACAAGTCTCAAGATAAAAGCATGCCAGAAGAAGAAAAATTCTTCAACAACAAGCAGATCCACGCGCCTATATTTGGCGTAGAAGAAATTTATACTTCACTACCCGAGATTTCGGTTTACCATTTCCGTTAGCCTAAAACTACAGGTTCTCACAGAACATCCAAGCAGTAAGTCGCACGAGTGAAAGCACGATGAGCCCATTGGTAGTGAGCCTAGGATGCAGCTGATGAATACGGGTAAGTCTGGAAATTGTTAGATGGCTACTTTGAATATGCTTTCAAAGTGGAAAGGGGTATGCTTATTGCCAAAGACAGGATGATTCCATCTGTAGGCCAGGCATCTCAACGTTATCTTTAATTTCATCCATTTGTAATAATTTTAGCTTTTACTATTTGCTTTAGCGAGTGGGCGATGTTAGCAATCATGTCTTGCCTCCCACTACTTATCTTTTAATTCTCTGTATTTTATTCAAGTTTGAAGTCTGTTGCCTATAAAGGCAGCTAGTTTGTAATTCATAGGCATTCAGGAAGTCTTACGCTCTCTGCTAACTACTCTGAAGCAGAACGAAAACTTCTAACTTTTTAGGTTGTAAAGATCCTCTTTCTATTTGGTATCAGAGCCTAAAGGCTTTCATATCCATCCTTCGAATTCCTAAAATCTTAAATAAAGATTTTGGAAGAGTTTTATCTTCTATCTTTTCAAAAATTTTGCTCGTTTTATCTTCTCATTCACCATTTCTACCATCTGTGAAACCTTTTGATTGCCCGTCGGGGGTTTTCCTTCGTATCCAGGCAATAAGGCGCAAAGATGGCACAGTGAGACCATTGGTGAGTGTAGGAACGAACGGGAATAGGATAGCAGGTACCCATCTGGTGACTGAACGTAAAGTTTGTAACAAAGAAAGAAAAGCTGGAAAATAAATTCTCATGCCTAATCTTTTAAAAAGATTAAAGAGATTCAAAGGAAAGAAACCCGATTCAAATGAGGATGAATTCAAAGGAAGTTCTTCTCAATTTTCTGAAGGATCTAACCTTCAAATATCTGATGTGAGTCAAAATGAACTTCAAATAGCCAAAATTGAAGAACAACTTCAAAATTGGGCTATCCCAAAGATTGACTCAAAGTTAGTCTATAAGAATTCAAACTCTATGTTCTTTCAAAAGAGCTACATAAAGCTTTCTGAGCATGTTGTCCCTATCGACAAAGATAGCACAACACTCAACCGCTTCTAAGAAAACATGGTTCTTCGTCATAGAGTAGAATTCAAGTTTATCCATATTGGTTTGGTTCAAATAGCAATTAAACCACTATTCAGACTAGGTTTGAACACCTTGTCCTTGTCTCCCTTCGAGTAAGAGACATAATACCAATTCAAATTCCCTCCTGGGAATGGTCGAGTCCAATCTTAAAAATGGAATGATTTTCTTCAACTATTTTTCAAACCTTACTCTTTACCAGACCCAAATATTCTGTCTGCATTAATGTTAGATGTAAAGACAAAAAACTTGAAAATTCAATCAGAAACTCACTCGGCTGAAGTGATTTTCCGCATCTGCTACAAGCTGATGCATACAAATGGTACTCCGGGAACTCTGAGAAAATCTGTGAGCGGTTCTACCATGCTCATAGAAGCTAACATCGGTAGAGCTACAATCAACGTCCCAAAGACCCTTACTTGGGACCAAATCACCAGAAACTTTTCATGGGAGCTAAAATGCATTTACCTTCCTAAAATAAGGAAGTAAACCCCTACTCAAATAAGTGAACATGAGGATGGAAGTGTGAAAGTCAAATTTGAAGATGCTCAAGAAACATTCCCAAGAACAAGAGAATTCTTGAGAACCAGACCAAGCACTTCTGGGTCGTAAAGGCCACCGATTATAATCGATAGATCAAACTCTCTCCGAGTTAAATTTGTTAACTATGATCAACCCATGGCCTCAGTTCATTACGATAGCTGACTTAGCTCCCCCACTTAGTCTGACATGGAGACATAGTCAGTCTCGAAAAGCCAGATCAACGTTATCATAAACGAATATTCAATTGACAAAGAGTTTCTCAAAAGAGATTTTCTCTCTAGAGAAAACAGTGTCAAAAGGAATGCTTTCTTCAAGAATCATTCTGAAGAAGAACAAGCAAACCTATGGACTCAATAGTACTCCTACATGGAAGACCTTCAAGTCGATATTCCATTCTTTACCTGGATGGAATTAAGTATCAACGTCCTCAGCCATTCGAAGTGGAAGACCACTCGATGAGGAATTATTCATTCTACTCATCCTGCACTTGAGGAAGTAGAGATTGAGACAATATATGGAGAAAAGGTTCTTACCTCTCCATTTAAAAACACTATTGGGGATGGTAAAAATCAACCATCTCTTAAGGACATAATAAATATCCAACATCAAAATAATTTAGATTCCACTACTTATGTTTTAATTCTCTGCATTTTATTTAAGTTTGAAGTCCATTGCCTATAAAAGGCAGCCACTTTATAATTCATAGGCATTTAGAAAGTCTTCCGCTCTCTACTAACTACTCTAAAGCAGAAGGAAAACTTCTAGCTTTTTAGGTTGTAAAGATCCTCTTTTTATTTGGTATCAGAGCCTAAAGGCTTTCATATCTAACCTCTTTCTATTTGGTATCAGAGCCTTAAGGCTTTCATATCTATCCTGAATGCCTATGAGTTACAAACTGGCTGCCTTTTATAGGCAAAGGACTTCAAACTTGAATTAAATGCAGAGAATTAAAAGATAAGTAGTGGGAGGTAAGACATGATTACCGACATCACCCACTCGCTAAAGTAAATAGTAAAAGCTAAAATTATTACAAACAGACGAAATTAATAAAGCAAATAGTAAAAGCAAATAGTAATCGAATCTTAATTATTACAAACGGATGGAATTAAAGATAACGTTGAGATGCGTGGCCGACAGATGGAATCATCCTGTCTTTGGCAATAAGCATACCCCCTTCCACTTTGAAAGCATATTCAAAGTAGCCATCGAACAATTTCTAGATTTACCTGCATTCATCAGCTGTATCCTACGCTCACTACTAATGGGCTCACCGCGCTTTCAGTCGTGCGACTTACTGCTTGGATGTTCTGTGAGAACCTGTAGTCTTAGGCTGATGGAAATGGTAAACCAAAACTCGGGTAGTGAAGTATAAATTTCTTCTACGCCAAACGCAGGCGTGTGGATATACTTGGTGTTGAAGAATTTTTCTTCTTCTAGCATGCCTTCATCTCGAGACTTGTATTTACAGACATTTTAATTTACATTAATTTTACAAGAAAGATATAAAACAAAACACTTATTTTTTTATTTTTTACAAAATAGTTTAATGACAATTAAGGTCATTGATTATTAGTAACCTTTTAATAATTGTAGTTTTATGACTGTTGCGATCTTTGATAATTTAACGATGTTTCAGTCTTTGAAGTATCTTAGTTTTACAACTTTACGGTTGGTCGAGTTCTATGAGTATTTCTTCTGAATCAATATCGTCTGAGTCTCCTCAAAGAAGAGAAGATATGGATTCATTGTTTAGTTCTTGAAGTTTCTTCTCGAAGTCGGCTTCAGAAAATGTCTGTGCTAACGCCGTAAGGAGTTGAGATTTTTTGTTCAAGAACTCTTGTTGTTTTTTACTTGATAAATCTTGAAGGTGTCCATTCTTGGACAACCAAGTTTTTACTGCCTTCAGATCTACCTAGGAAATATTGGTTTTTTCCCACCATTTGTTATTAATAACTTTGACTAAAGTTTTAAGATCTGTAATGTTTCAAAGTTCAAAGTTCCAAGCAAGGATTTAGGGAACTTGGAAATACATTGAAAATCTCATTTGTATCGAAAACGAGTTTTTGAAAATATTCTTTAAAAAGTAATGAAATGATTCTTGAATACGAACAGGGAAGATATTTGATGATAGTCCAAATATTTTCCACCATGAATTAAACCACAAGAGATATGAGATCCAATGTATATTTGGACAAAAATTTATGAACCATGAATGTTTGAAGTTTTGGTAAAATAAAACATGATAACAAGCTCGAACATAATCATAGTATGAAAAAGTTTGAGGGATGAAAGCTTTTGAAAAAAAATTTTCTGTGTGGATACTCTTGTTCCAACACGTAGGGTTTAAAACCTTGAATATTTTTAGTTTTGAATAAGTGATCCTGCTTGGATCGTTAACATCTACAGTATGAACGATTTTGGCTGACTTGGTGTCGACCAAAATAAATTTATAGAATCTGCGAGTTTTGAGAATATTTTCTGGCATATAGAAAAAACCAGGGGGATAAAGATTTTCCACAATTTTTTATATTTGAGTATCGTTGAATTTTGGTTCAACAATGAATTCTTCGTGTGTTGTTGGTTTTTTGAAATATCCTTTGATTTCTGATTGTGGAATAAATCTGTCCGGAATGATAGTGTTTGAGTATGTTGTCGAGTTCGAAGAACTAGACGACAGAATTTTGACATTTTCACAGAGGGTGAAGATGCTTGATGCGTTGAAGACGCAGTTTGTTGAAGTTTAGATTTTCCCTTGGACCTAGTCACGAGGGTGAACTCTAGATCAAGAGCGTATGATTCAGGTGTAATAAGTTTTGCAGCCGAAGGCTACTTTAATTTAGCAGCAGAAGGTTGCTTTTGAGTAGGGGAGGGCAGTTTTACCTGAGTACTTCTTCTCTCGCTCATTCAAGAGAAAGAGAGGGTTTGAGATGGAGAGGCTTAGAAAGAAATTCTCTCTAGAAGTAATCAGCAAGAGAATTGTCTGTGCCATTTATAGGCAAAACCTCGAAGTTGAAACATGATAATATGGTGCCATTTGGCGAAAATTTGTTTTGAAACTAGATTTTTAACATCTTTTTTCTAAAATGAACATAGATGCTCTGGAATCAGTTTTGATTAAATCTGATATGTTTGGAATAGGATACCAAATCCATTCAAAAACTTTGTTTAAGGTTTTGTAGTTAATTACCAGCCTGGGGAAGCCACGTTCCTTTTTGGCTTGGTTGTTTACATAGAAGGCTGCACATGACCATGGGCTTTATGAAGGTCGGATCAGCTTCTTCTACAACAAATTATCAATTTCTTTCTTGCAGAAAGCAAGAAGGTTAGAATTCATTTGAATTGGCCTATATTTCATAGGAATATTTTCTTCCTTGAAATCTTTTGTATAGGGTAAAGAAACAACATGGAGTTTTCTTTCCTAAAATGCATTCGGGAAGTCTGAACATATATCTTGTTCTAAGTTCTTTTGAAATTGATCAATTCTAAGCTTTAATCTTGGACTGTCAATTTGTTATTCAATTTTCTTATAAGAAATTTCTTATTTAAGAAAATTGATCTGGTATTCTTTATTTTTTACTACATCTACTTCATGTGTAGTCATGGGACGTATGAATTCAAAAGTAATGTTTGAGTTTAAAACTCTTGCCTCTAATCCTTTTTCAATTATTTTAAAAGGATATAGTTGGGTCAAGAATGGGTTCCTAATATGATTTCCATATTTAAGGATTTGACTACCATGAAGGTATTTAGGAAGCAAATTCCTTCTTTACAAATGTGGGCTTTTAATAATTTGTAGTCGATCCGAAGTTGTCCATTATTGGAACTCTTCAGTCGTACACAAGTTTTCTCAAAGTATTTTGAAGGTACAATACCTTCAAGTATACAATTTTGATCCGCCCCTGAATCTAACAGGGCAATAAGATTAATTTTGAAATCTTGTATTCTTAGAGTAACAATAGTGTACCACTTTTGATACCCGACTGAAGTTATTTGACCAATAAAGGACTGTTGGTCTTCTAAGACTTCGGCTTCTTGATCTTCATTGACTTCTCTGGTGGTTTTGAGTGTTACTATTTCAACCCATAACTTTGAGACATGGTCTAGCATGTTTGTTTTGAGTTTCGTGACACTACTCTACATGTCTGTTTTGAGTTTCTGAACTTTTTTCTTTAGATTATTAACTTCAATTTGGAGCTCAGCTGTCTAAACAGTCTTTGGTTTGTCGAACCTTTTAAGTATCTCTGAAAACTCGTATGGTTTGAAGAGATCTTCGGATACTTTATCCTTTTGTTTTAACATTTTTGCTTCGTCTGAAGTAAGTATTAAGGCGCGAAGATCGGTAAGGATCTTCTTTTGGATTTCTGGATCATTGACCTTGTCGATAATGTCGAGCAAAGCTCTTTGATCTATTGGTAGGACGTTTATACATCCACCACAAGCCCTTGTGCCATCATCATTGTCTGAATTGTTATTACTTGATTCACTATTAGATTCTTCATGGTCTTCAAGAACTTGATCAATCTCATAGTCACTCTCGTCTTCTTCATATTTGGAGTCGGATAAGACCATGTTGAGTATTTAATTTTTGAGCTCTTCCTCAATATCAAGCTCATTGATTTTTCCTCTAACTGGACATTTATTAGCATAATTTCCGATACGTTTGCACTTGTAGCAAACTTGTATTTTAGAGGGATTAGGTTTTCTCTTTCCCTGATACTTCTTTTGATACCGGGGATTTGAAGTTCTCTTTTGAAAATTTCTCCTTCCATAAGTCCTATTAGTATTTCTAACAGGTCTGGAACTTAAGGCCCTATGCTTTGAAGATTCAGGTGGTATAATATGTTTGCATCCGTATTGTTCGTAGAAAGAACCTAAAGCGACCCTTTTGGGTTTGGAGTTGGTGAATCCTTTGTGGGGTTTTAGTTCTCCGCAAAGCTTGATTCCTTCTTGGATAATGAAGGAACCAATATCGCCATATGTTAATGAATCCCATGGAATGGATCCCCCAGCCTTAGCTCGAAGCTCTTCTTCAACTCTTTGAGCGAAATATCTGGGTAGACCTTGAATAAACAATCGGTCCGAATCATGACTTTTGCAAGGAACACATCTCGGTACCACCTAAAGTGATAAGGATCATGGAGTTCCACAAGTTTCACTTGGACCTATTACACGATCCAAAGCAAAGAAGATTCAGAAAGCAT
>JBBMKA010045917.1:0-20435 GCA_037833695.1 Sechiopsis laciniata
TTCAATCCCCAAACGAGTAGTTAACCACTCCATACTACCATTAACCACCTCATTCTCTTCCACTCCACCTTTATGTCTAAAGCCCAAACACACCCTTATAGCTCTATTTAAAAAAAGTAGTTAGAAACGAAAACACATTTCGTAGTTAGAAACGGTCGAATTCAATTTTGACCAACTTGTAACTATTTTTTTTTTAAATTCTGGTAACCAGCTAATCTTAATTGAAAAAAAAAAAAAAAAAAAAACTAATTAATATAGCACGTAATTTCAAATCCTTTTTTTTTTTTTTTTTTGAAATACCAATCCTTTTTTTTAACCGTAATTGAAATATATTATTAATGCTATATGTTTGGATTAACTTAATTTGGTCCACTAAAATATACATTGAAGGCAAAAAACATATGGATTAAGGATGCACAACTCACCAATTTGAATGGTTCATTGTTCTAATATAGATGGCGCGGCTGTCCATTCTTAAAGGATAAAGAAGGATTTTCTAATTTTCCTTTATTTGAGCATATATTATATTCATTATTCCCCTTTTTTGCCTTGATTAATGAGCATTTACTACCATCATCCTCTTGAGTTTATTCCTACTTTTCTCCACAAAACTATACCTTATATGTTGATTAAAAGTAACTATATTCGAATATCTACCAAAATATTTTATTTAAAACAAAAAACCACTTTCTTTAACTCTATTCATTCTTTTAATGTTTCCGACCACGGTGATATTAGTTTGATTTTCATTAATTTTAGGCCAAATCGAGCATCAAATCGATTCAATTAATTTGACAAAAAGTAGAACCAAACCAATGTTCAATAAGAGGCAAAACTATTGATTTGATTTTCTTCGTTTTTAAGCCAAACAGAGAACCGATCCAATCCAATTGATTTTAAACAAGAGGAACCTAACCAATGTAAAATAAAAGATAAAGCCATTGACTAGATGATTCTCGATTTGTTTCTCGTACGCATTTATTCTTTTTTATTATTTTACTTGTTATTTTACTTCCAACCTCTATTTAAGCTTTTTTTTCTTAAAAAAATTCTCAATATTTATAATTAAATTAAACAAAAATAATTAGTCCTTTACTAATAAAAAAAACAAAACTAATGTATAAAAAGATGAAAAGTAAATGAATCAATATTAATTTGGTTTGGTTTTTATTAATTTTCTAGCGAATCGAACTACTAACTTTCAATTTTTTCTAAATAAAACCGATATGTTCAATATTATGATAAAAATCCTAACTTAATTCAATGAATCGGTTTGGTTAAATTCAATTTTGATGGTTTTTGGTTATTATTATCGCCCCTAATTTCTAATATCTATAGTTAATGGAGTATAATTATACTTTTCTTCTTTCAATATTTGATACTTCAATAAGGCATCAATTATAATTAATCCAAAATTGATAGTTTTTTTTTTCACTTTCACATCGACAAGAGTATAGTTTTAATGACATGACATACAATTTATGAATCAAAAGATTATATGTCTAAAATTCCACCTAAAAAATATTGTTGAATAAAAAAAAGATTCTCAACATGTTGTCATTGACAAACTCAAAAAAAAAAAAAAAAAAAAAATCAATTGAAATGTTTCATTTTTGAAGATGATTAAAAAAAAAGTCCAATACATATGCTATTATCAAATTACACACCTTAAACCCTCTAATAAATTATGGATAAAAATAGTTTTTTTTTTTCCATCAAATTTATTTTCAATTAAAATAAGAAGAAAAGTAATTTATTAATTGGGATATATATATATATATATATATAGAGAAACGGGATACTATTTAGATTTAAGGTTTGATTATAAATTTAGTCAATGAACCAATTCATCAAGACCCGTGAATTTTATGTTGATTCTAAAAATATAGATAAAAAATCATTAAAGGAAAAAACACACTTAAAGAAATACGTGAAAAGAGGTATAATTTGGCCATACCCACAAAACAAATATATGTGGATAAACATTGCAAAAGAGACCAAATTTCTAATAAGTGTTCATATCTCAGACTCCATTATTTGAGTATTAAGTTGTTCTAAAGGTAACAAAAAGAAAAAGAAAACAAACCAACACCCAATATATTATTTTATTTAGTCATTGTCATGTAATAAATAACATATATAAAAATGCCCAACATAGACAAATTTTATTTTAAGTAAACAGGAAGTGGTTCTAGGTGTCTAAGGCTATCAAAGTTTTTATTGCTTTGAAATCTACCCGAGTTATTCTTTTTAACATTACGATAATTAAATGTTGTTTATTGATATCGCGTTTGTCTTTAAAAAAATAATAATAATAATGTTACGACGGATTAGAACGTATGATCTCATGACCATTAAATATACACTAATACTACTGATCTATTACGCTTTGTTAACCGTACTTATTATTTTTATTAGCCTACATGTTAAAATATTATTTTAATATAAATATTTTAAGATTCATTTTAATCTGTACTTTTCATAAATCTTAAAATTAGTTGTGAATATGTCAGTTTTTTTTGTGTCATTTTTTAATTAAAATTATATTAGGTTTCTTTAATAAATAGAAACATATTCCCACCATATGGCCTTTTTTAATTAAAATAATTGTTGTTAGTAGTTTAATAAATTTGATTTAAAATTAACTTCAAAAAAGCATATTAATGCATTAAGTCTAATTTTCTGGAAGTTTCATAACTAAGTGAATTTAGGAACACAAGTACCAAGACTCGAATGATATGTGAACCTAAAATATATAATTAGTATGTACCTTTTTCTAATTTAATGATCTCCATATCGTCTTTAGATTAAATAAAAAATCAATAAAAAATCTAAATGAAAAGAAATTGGTACATTTGTTATTAAACTAAGCTCATTTTAGCTACACCCATGTGAAATAGAGTTTGAGTCTCTTGCTTATTTGATATCCCTACATAAAATGAATTTTAAAATGTTGATTTGAGCATATATAAATCAAGTTTCAAATATTGATTTGAGCATATAAATATTGGTGTTCTATTTATGAGCTATATTGTCAATTTGGATTTTTCTCACTTGTAGCTTTAATATTATTGTAAAAAAGAACACTTTTTTTTTCGATTGTAAATATTATTGTTTTTAAAAAGTCAACACATGGATGTGGAAATTAGTTATATAACTTTTTTTTTTTTAATTTAGGAAATTAGTTTTGTAACTAATGTAATGAATGTCCATGACAGAAAACTTGAAATAATTTATTTTTTTATTGTTGAATGTATGAAACCATTTTGCAATCATTGATCTCCAATATCTGTGCCAATTAAAATGTTTTCAATGATTAAGAAAATACCAAGGCCTTAGTTTTATGGTAATGTCTATAGAAATATCAATCATAAAATGAGTGTCACTTATGTTTTTTTGGAAAGGGAATTGTATTGGATAAACTCTTTAGTATTATACGCCCTACAACATTTGGATGTTAAGGAAAGTCTTAGAAAATTAATTCTACGGTAGATGGTCACCATGGATTGAATCTATCATCTTATACACCTCAAGATTCTCTTTGACCACTTGAGCCACCCCATTATAGTTATTTTGAAGATATTTATATTATCATCTAAAATTCGAGATTCTCAACCATATTTTTATGGAATGTTACATAAAAGAAATGTTGATTTTCGACACTTAGCACCATTTTCTCAAATGAATACACTTATTTTTAAACTGAATTTCGACTATTTCTACTCGTCGTTTTTCTTAAGCGTTCTAAAATGTTACATAAAAGAAATGTTGATTCATCTTTATAGATAACTATATTAAATTAAAAAGTATGAAAGAAAATAATATATCAGACATATCAATGGAAATATCAAAATTATAAAAAAGAAAAAAAAATCAAATAATAAATATCGAATATACATGGTCAGTTAAAATTGGGGAGTTAAAAAAATGAGGAGAAAAATATTAGTTGAACAAAAAGAAAAAAACAGATCAGTTGGGGAGGTGGCATTTTCAAAAAGGGAAACCGTTTTTTTCTGATGGGGAATGAACAAATAAAAAGTTGCGGCACGAAGAAAAGATTTTATGACGTGTACCAATTATTTATATACTTTAATCGGGAGTTCAATAAAATAATTATAAATTTAGTCAAATTTAAAAATATTTATAAATTTAGTCAAATATAGTGTATTACCATATACGGTATTACTAAATATTCATTCTACAATATTATTTAGGGTATTAATACAGTATTTTATATTATTAGTATACTATTGTGTATTAATACTTTTTTTTTGAAAACAATTGTGTATTAATACTTATGTATTAATTATACCTTATAATTATTATAGGGTATGACTATGATTGATAAATCTTTTTTTGTTTAGTATTATAAATATTTTTTCAATTTGGCATGTTCTTAAAAATACCCCCAATTTAATATTGCATTTTCTTTTATTAAAATATAATTTTAGTTTTTTTTTACTAAAAGCAAATACCATTTTAGTTGGGCATTCTCAGTTTGTTCTATTTTGATTTGCAAAATACCAGTTTAGTCTATATATTTAAAATGGGTTTTCATAGAAGATTTTTGTTATTTTTTCCTAAAAATTAGTTTGCTTTCTTTATAAATTAAAAATTATATATTTACATATTATCGTTTCTTTTACTAATTATCAACATTATTTAAAATAAAAAAAAAAAAAAAAAACTTAAAACAAAGCCTATATGATCAATTTTAAGTTTTTTTTTTTTTTTTTTTTTTGTGGAAAATTGTATGTAATATACTAATTCTCACAAAATAATTATAAATTGTATATATAGTCATTGGTAGGCTGCTTCTTGTTCCATATTTGTATTGGATTCATAGTATTATAAGAAAGTATTATTATTATTGACTATATTTGCTAATTTTTTTAAAAGTTGTTATATTTGTAATTATTTTCTATATTTGACTAATCTTTTGAGTTTTTTTTTTTTTTTTTTTTTTTAATCATAGAGGCTAATTTGATTATTATTTTTTTAAAGCATATAAAGATTAAAATTGAATATTTAAAGTTTTTAAAAAGAAAACTCAAAATGGAGGATCCAAAATTGGAATTTTAACCTGCCCTTTTTAGACGTCTATGAGAAAAAAATGAGAAGGTTGGGTTTTCGACTTTTTCTTAACACCACCACAAGTGTGGTTGGTTTTCTCCAAACTTGAAAGCCTACATTTTGGAAATGTTGTGTGTTTTGTGGAGATGGAGAAAGGAATTAGTGAAGAAGAAAAAAAGTCATGTGGATGGGAAAAAGTTATTGAAAAGATATGTGTTGTGAGAGGAGATTAGTGAGCAATGAGAGATGGATATCAAAAGAAAAGCATGTAATTAAACAGAGATTAGTGGAGAAAAGTGTGGAAAGAAAAAGAGAAGATAAAAATGTATTAGGAATTTATATATTTCTTTTTCCAACCCAAGAAAGACATTACAACTTTGAAGGAAGAAAGATATTTGAAATTTTGACTCATACAAAAAAAAAACTACAACATCATCATCCTATTAAAAATTACTTATATTGCTTAGTTGACCTACCACTTGGCCATTAATACTCATGAATAATAAATACAACCCAATCTAAACTGTACTTTTATCACCAAGGAAATGAAAAAAAAAAAAAAAAGAGCAAACAGATCTACAAGGAGGAAACTAGTTTGAAATAATAAATAATTCACAAACCATTGTAAAGCTTAGAAAGCAACAAACAAAAAGAAGAGGTTTCATTCCATGTATATAAATTATGGTGGCAATGACACATATGATTCAATCCACTTCTCTCTTTGCATTTGCATGGTCACCTTCACACATTATTCATCATTTTCTTTTCTATGTGTATAAATTTTGAGAAATGTCTAAATTTTTCTGATTTTTATTATAATATTGTATTAATTATACACAATACTATATTTATAATATATAATATTGTATTAAAATACATAATAATGTATAAATGTTAATAATACCGAACTGATTATGGATGTAAATATTTCTAAATTTGACTATATTTATAATTATTTTGTTAGAATTGACTATTAATTAGATTTTTTTTTTTTTAAATGTTGTTTGGTCTCGCAGAAAAAGTTGACAACCAATTCCCACAATGTTAATAGAGAATTGCCTGGTTCACAGATTTGGTCGAACAGGTGATGGGCGGTCCACATTGTTCTACGATCGCCGTTGACGTCGCCGTCGTCCGTCCCACCAAACTCATATTTCTGTGTAATGGTCCGTCGTCTAGTCGCTGTTAATATTAACGTCGACAGGC
The DNA here is from genome assembly GCA_037833695.1 of Sechiopsis laciniata. Classification (NCBI taxonomy): domain Eukaryota; kingdom Viridiplantae; phylum Streptophyta; class Magnoliopsida; order Cucurbitales; family Cucurbitaceae; genus Sechiopsis; species Sechiopsis laciniata. The sequence continues at coordinate 6,280 of JBBMKA010045917.1, forward strand.
TCACAAAGAAACTGTCGTTGTTAATATTGTTCACATGGAGGATGTTGACTCTTCATTATCTATGATATTTTTTCTGTATATATTATTTTATCCATAAAAAAATTTGTCACATTGCTTTTTCCTTTTTTTTACAGGACGAGGAATTGATTTTTTTTTTTTTTTTTAGATTAAAATAACTATTTTTAGATTTATTTCATTTTGATGAACTTTTAAATGTTGAGTTTTAATTTGAGAACATCCAAGTTTTCCATTCAATTTTAGTCGTTATTTTATAATTAAAAAAAAAGCTTAAAATTGATTCTTTTAATAAATTTGAAGTTAACACCAATCAAAATTGGATCAATAATATTAAGGATTTTAATTCAAGTAAAGATAGAATGCGAATATATTTTTAAATTTATTGAAGAAGTGATAATTTAAAACTTTTTCATAAGGACAAATTGTAAGTTTTTTTCTTTAAAAAAAACATATAAATATAGACTACATTTGAATATTTAAAAGTTTCAAGATCAAAATTGAACGAACTTAAAGTCGAGTAGATAAAATTGGAAATTTACAAAATTTTGAGACAAAAATATTGTTTCATTTAATGTCTAATTTTTTGAACTACAAACACTACATAGAGGTTACTACTTTAAAATGAATGAGTATACTATTTTCAATATGGAAGACTTCACCATAATATTCACTATATTTAAAAACAATTTCCAAAGTAATACACATATAAAGAGGGGAATATTTTGAATTAAGTATTTAACATTAGTTTTTTTATCGTTCTGTTCTTATTTTTTTTTTATTTTTTGTATTTAAAGATTTTGAAATAAATGAGTTTTCTTCTTTAATTTTGTGAAAACGATAGTATCGATATACCTCATTTTGAAAATTGTTTGGGTTAATTGCAATATTGGCTAAATTATGAAGCATTCCCATGAATCATGAAGTTTGTGTCAACAATGTTTGAAGAATTTGAAATTTTTTAAAAATACTTGTAACCCTCAAAAAATGTTATTGTCTTTAAATTTGAATGGAACCTATTAAAATTTTATTTAAAAAATACCATTGAATTTTGAAAAAATATAAAAAATATCCTTGAACCTTATAAAGTTTCAAAACCCTCTTAACTTTAAAAAAAATTTAAAATATTTTTCTCGTTAATTTTTTTAATAAAAAATATTAAAGTTGTGTTTCAAAATATCCTTAACATTTAATTGTAAAAGACAATTTTTACCTTTAAATTTTTAATTATTTTTATGTCAGATTTAATTAATTGAATTTTTAATTTGATGATCAAAATTAGTTTCTTAATATATTTCTATTTTATTCTTTTATCATTAATTTTATTTATTTATCATAGAAAGTCATGGAATGTTAGTAAAAATTAATTAATATTTTTTGGTTGGTTATATAGCATAACATATTTTAAATTTTCAAATTTAATGTCATATTAAAAATTGATAAAATTAATATTAGAAGTTTAAATATTTCAAAGAGTTAAAAATAATTTCTAAATTCTAATGTTAATCTTAATCTTAATGCAATAATAAACAATAAATATAAGTGTTAAATAAACAACAAATATGATTTAATTTTCATCTTTAGAATTTAACATTAAATTCAAATAATTGGGTGATTAAATTATTTAAATAATTTAAGATAAAAATTAATCAACATCTAGCTATTTAAAATTATAAATTCATCACAATAATAAGTTAATCATTTTTTTTTAGTCTTCGAAGACTTATGAGGAAAAATTATGATTATGAATTTTAATTTTCTAAAACTTATATGATTGATTTATTATTAGGATTTTTTTTTTTAGTTTGTTACAAGTACCTTTCAAATGGTGATAATATGTGAAATTCATTTATTTTTTTTTATAAAAAAGAAATCTCATTAATTTTAGATTATCGTGAATTTTAAATTTTTATTTATTTTAATTTGATTTCACAGTATTTGAAACATAATTTTAATATATTCATAAAATATTATTGATAAAGATTTTTTTTTTTTTTTGATATTTTAAAGACCAATGACATATTTGGAATTAATTTAATGTTAATAAGGGGTATTTTCGAAATAAAAATTTAACGGTTTCCATTCAAAATTAGCGATAAAGATATTTTTTATTTTTTTAAATTTAAGAGTGTTTTTTAATATTTTTCAAATTTCATGGACATGTTTGATACAAATTCCATAATTCTGGGATATGTTTGATAATTTAGTCTTGCAATATTGTTAAAAAAGAGTAGTAGGAAGAATGTGTTTGCTATATTCAAGAACTTGGACTAAGTTAAGAATATTCTATAGGTATAAGGTATGATTCCAATTTAGACCAGCATATTCTCACACTGCTTTGAGAAGAAGCATTGTTTACCTAACTTTTATCTTCACAAAATGTCAAAATTGTTGACAAGTTTATTGAATTCAAATAAATTGTTTAAGACTATAAACGACTGAAATTTCCACAAAATTAAATTCCTACCTCAATTGTTGAAACATAACTATTGAAATGAAATAAATTGTTTAAGACTATAAACAACTGAAATTTCCACAAAATTAAATTCCTACCTCAATTGTTGAAACATAACTACGGAAAAGAAAATTTGTCTTTAATCCTTTGGATGCAGTGGGAAAATCGAAAAATTATTATTATTATTATTATTATTATTATTATTATTATTATTATTATAAGAAGCCTAAAGAATACCAAATGAATCATAGTTATAGTAATATTATGTACGACATATAATAAATACCAAATAATTTAAATAAAAACAAATACATTTAGAGTTGGAACTTGTGATACATTTAGGGCTCGTTTGATAACGATCTCGTTTCTTGTTTGTCAATTCTCGATTCTTGTTTCTTGTTTCTATTTTTTTTAATAACAAACAAAAATGAGTTTGATAACTGTTTCTATTTCTTGTTTCTTAAAAAAATAAGAAACAGAAACAAAACTTGTTTGATAACAATCTCTCGTTTCTCATTTCTTATTTTCTTCTATTTTTGTTTTACAATTTTTTTTTTTATAATTTTAATAAAGTTAAGACACTAATAAAAAAAATATTATACATTAACAAATAATTATAAAAAGTTTTTTTTTAAAGATTTAACATAAATAAATACTTTATAAAATAAATTATAAATAAATCTTAATGCAAATTAAACAACAAACTTAATATGTTATTTTTCATTGAATCATTCATATCAAATGATGTCGACTCAAATATATGACGATTATATTATGAAATTAACATAAAATATATATAGAGGAAAAAAAGAGTAATTTGTTAACAAATAATGTATAATATGCATTATCTACTAAAAAAAATGTATAATATGCATTAAAAAGATAAAAATAATTATAAAAAATAGACATTATCTAATACATATAAATATTTATTTAAAATTAATAAAAATTTTGATATGTAATATTATCTCTCATAAATATTCGTCTAAAATAATGTGACTAAAAACTAATTCAATTATATATTTCTCAACAAATATTATATGTTAAAATTAAAATAAGAACTAGATTAATGTTAAAAAGTGGAATTTAGATGGGCTCCAACACCAAGAAGACAAACATCCATTTATCTTAAATCTACACGCGTTATTTTATATATAAACAATCAAACTTCAGGTTAGAAAAGAAACTATTTTGGAAGTTCTCTTTTTTTTCATCTAAATTAAGAAACGTTTTTTTTTTCAATTTTTTTTTTGTTTGGAAAAAAGAAACGAGAACAGTTACCAAACATGCTCGTTTCTCAAAAAATAAGAAACAAGAAACATGAACGTTATCAAACGAGCCCTTTTGACCTTCAACCATTTTTTTTAGGCCAAATCGATTCAATCGATTTTACAAAAAGTAGAACCGAAACCAAAGTTCAATAAAAGACAAAACTATTGGTTCAATTTTTCTCATTTTTTAGGCTAAACTAAGATCCGATCCAATTGATTTGATAAAAAGAGAAATCGAATCAATGTCTACAAAATTATTGACTTAATTTTTCTCGATTTGTTTCTCATTTTATACATTTTTACTATTTTACTTCCAACCTCTATTTGAATGTTTTTTTCTTAAAATATTCTCAACATTTATAATTAAATTAAACAAAAATAATTAATCATTTAACAATAAAAAGTAAAAATAATGTATAAAAAGAAAAAAAAATCAATGTTAGTTCGGTTCAATTTTAATTGGTTTTTACATATAGAAACCAAACCGAATCAATAACTTTCAATTTTCTCTAAATAAAAATCGATATGTCCAATATTAATCGATTTCGTTGATTTTAGGTTATTATTATCAACCCTACCTTCATCCACCAATCTTATTTTAAATAATTCATTTAATGCATATTTACTTTATTTTCTTTTTTTAAACATAGTTTAGTACAAATGTAACCATAAAATGCTTCTTTAAATACACCTTTTCTTAAATTTTTTTTGAGAGGTCATTGTTCCAAACCTTTACCTAGTTTGATATTTCTTTCTAGTTTAAAAAAAAAAAACCTTCTATATATATATATACACAACTTGAGTTAATAATAATCAAGCCTTGGTGAAAATATTTGAAAATAATTATCAATTATTAATTTTATGAAAGAGGTTTTAGTGTAACATCAGCCTAAGCTTCAATTCACAGACAAGATAAATATTTTTCAATATATTTCATATGCACTCGTATAAAATAATATGTACATGCACAAACCAAAATGGATCAATATTATAACATAGAAACATGACTTACACAAGACCTTAAATAAGTGAGTCTCTTTAAATATATCATACAACTTGTTCTTTTTTATTTAGTTTTAATCAAACATATCTGTTGAAAATATATTATTAAACAATTCGAGTTCAAAATACTAATTTAGTCATATAATTTTAGATATTTTGATTTTTTTTTTTTTAATGAATTTAGCTAAGCATCACAAATTATTTCTCAAATTGTTTTTTTTTAATACATATCTATAGGATCCCAAATGAATTGGCTTATTGGAAAAAAATACCCAACTTCAAAGTCCACCTCCTTTATTTTTTTTTTTGTCGGAAATAATACAATTAATCGCATTAAAATCCTCAATATTTTTTTTTTTTGAAATACGAAAAACCTCAACTTTGAAGTTGAGCCTGACCCATAATAAAAAAACTACAAATTATTATTTCAATTGAGTAAAAAAAAAATCATATATAATTGCAACAAAGTGGATAAGCGAAGGAGATGATTTTTTTTTTGAAACCAGAAAGGAGATATTACTTATAAAAAAATAATATAATACATAAAGTGATAAAAATACAAAATGTTGCCACGTAAAAAGATGAAATTGAGGAGTTTGAAAGTAGTGTGACCAATGAATTGCCACAGTGGTCAACTCCAATAGCAATTAAAAACAAATAAACAACCCAACAAAAGGCACCTCTCTTCCGTACAACTCATTTTAACATAAAAAATTTTATTGTCGCAAAAAAAAGTCTAGAAATGGAATAGATTATTATAAATGGTAAATTATTATAAAATATTGTAGATTATTACAAATGGTAAATTATTATAAAATATTGTAGATTATTAAAATATGAGTTAATAATGTTTGCACTTCAATTTATACTATTAAAATTATAATAAAATGTATTTGTGGTACACAAATTATCATAACATGAAAAAATATTGGGTTAATTTCAAATGAAGACATATATTATGTTAATTAATGATGAAAGTTATATAAAACAAAAGCTTAGATTTAAGTCAATCCACCACATATAAATAACCTACCAAATATAGTTTAAGAGAATAAATTCAACTCATGATTATCATTTATTTAAAAATTAATTTTTTAATGATTTTTTTTACAATAAAGGGTTTACTCGAAAATTTAGTAAATTAAATTAGATAAAATCATATGAATTTGAATTGCTTACTTTAAACTTTGCTTTATTGGGCATTGGAGTTCAACCAATGGCTCCAAATTTTTTTTATATTAATTGATATTTGTGGGAGATGTGACATATATTTATATATTAATCTAAAGTGAGATTAATTTGGTAGCATTTTTATATGTGAAGTGGATTAGTTTGAAAAATGAATGCACAAATGATCAGATCCTATGATTAAGTGGTGAAGACACTAATAACATTTAAGTCCAATATATCTATATCCATCTTTTTTTATAATAATTATTTTATGTTTTCATACCTTAGATTTTACTTACGCCTATTACAAGTACTCAAGACATTAATAACATTTTTGTAGAAGTGTGGTAAATTTTAAATTTCATCTCTTTATTTGAAAGTAATCCGTACCTTAAAAAAATAGTCTCAAAGAGATGGGGACAGTGATCAAAGGTTTAGGCTTTGAAGATGTAACCCTTCAAAGTCATAGATTCGAAACTTACATATGACATTAATGTTGAGATGCAAACAAAGTATTCCATATTGATTAGATGAGGGAAAGATCATGAGTATATAAATGATAACAACCATCTTCATTCATATGAGAAATTTTGGGAGATGCCCAAAAACAAAGTCATGAGGGTCTAGGCCCAAAATGAACAATATCATATCAATGTGGAGATTCGGGTAGGGTTGTCATCATTATCAATTGGTATCAAAACCATTCCCTAAACATAACCATGTCGATAAATGCTCCATTGTAGGACAAAGACGCTTGAATCTCCGAGACAAAAATTTGCAGTAGCTCTATCAAGATTGGCGGTGTACTCTCAGGAGAAGAGAAGTTTGGTCTGGATGTGAGTTAGACAAATTGATTAGTGGTGTACTCTCAGGAGAAGCGGAGTTAGTCGAATATAATATTCGTTGCAGAAATTTGATTTATCTGCATCTAGACGAATTGACTATTTCAGGAGAGACTCGATCTTTGTTCGAGGGAGGATTGTTGGGATAGAAAGATCATAAATATATAAGTGATAACAACCATCTCCATTGATATGAGACATTTTGGGAGATGTCCAAAAACAAAGCCAAGCTCAAAATGGACAATATCATATCAATGTAGAGATTCGGATAGGATCATCCTTATTAATTAATTTTTAGATATTTATCGTTTCTCCGTTGTCTATCGATGCCCATTGTTAAAATAACTAGGCTACTCAATTTCATAAGAAACCACTATTAAAAATCTTACAATTAAAAAAAAAATTGATAAGCTATCTGTTAGCTTTTGATAAGAGTTGCCGATAACATAAATTACAATTTTTTAAATTAAAAATAAAACTAGATCACTTTAATTGCTATAATTTTAGATTTATTTCATTTTAATACATAATTTTAGTCTTTGTATATTTTTTTGATTTTTTTGAGGTGAAAAATTCTAACATGTAACCTACTGGTTATCCAAGATGTCCAATTTGTACTTAAAAATTGAATGATATAGTAAGTTCTCTATTTATTTTAATAAAAATTAGTCCAATAACATTAATAATTATGTGTAAATATAAACTTATTTCTAAAACTAATGAAAGAAAAATCACAAGAAAGTAGTTTTTTTAAAGACAAATAAACCACCAACCTACCAAAGACCAATTAATATATATTGAAAATATAAAAATTAAAATTAGACGTTTAAAATTTTATTGACTAAAATAGAATAAACTAAAAAATATAGAGACAAAAAATAAAGTATGTTTGTCGGGGCACGCAACTCTTCACCAAAGATCCGAGCCGCCAACCAATGGGGCGAAGACATGGGAGTGGTGGCCGGCCAGAGCCGACCAAGAGTTGAAAGTACTAAAAAAAAGGAAGCAAAACAGAGAAAACAGAACAAAAATGTCAACTTTGTGGGACATAATTATGAACATGAAAAAAAGGCATATAGGAACATATAATAAGAAGGAAAAAGAGAGAATTATTAAGAGAAATATGAAGTAATAGTGGCCAATTTGATTTCATCCCAAATTCCAAATCCCAAATGCTCACTATGCTACTAATTCTCCACCACATATCTCACCACCTTTTTTGTTTCCACTTTTTAATCTTTCTTTCTGTTTTAATTTGAGTTTTTTTTAGTATTCAAGTAAATTTTTACACACCTCAATTATTTTTACAAAATATATCGTTTGACTCTGTAACATTGTTAAGTAAGTCCATAAAATGTTATTTCCAAAGTAAGTTTTTTAGACTATTCTCAAACAATTAGAGATATCCATTTTTCCCGCGAGGCTGGGTCCTCCTAACGGGGCGGGGAATCCTTAGTTAAGTGGGGAACGGAGGGAAAAATTTCCCGTGGGCTAATCGGGGTCGGGGACGGTGAATGTATTCATATGAAATTTCCCGCCCCGTTTACTTTTTTGTTTAAATATTTTTTTTTCTATATTTTACTCATTTAATTTTCAAATAAAAATATATTTGTTGATAAAATTATCTATTTATATGAATATTTTTCTTTAATAATTAACATTATAGTTGAAATTTATAGATATTTTCTAAGAAAATCTAATTATTTAAAAGTATTGTCCAAAAAAGTATTTAAAAAATGAAAAAAAAAAAAATTCTCGCGGGGAATCCCCGCCCCAATCTCCGAAAAAAAAACAGGAATTTTTCCGAAGATGAAGATTAAATTAGGTGGCAGGGACGGAGACGGGGAAGCCATTCCCCGGCCCCGCCCCGTGGACATCTCTATAAACAATCTAATCTATAATAATTTTGTTCAACAACGAATATCAAATCACTCATTGTCAAGTGGAATGGTAGAGATAATTACGAACACATACTCGTGTCTCATGGGTTAGTTTTTGGAATATGCTTCCATTTCACTTTTTAATATCCTAAAGAGCTAACATCTAAATGTTATGACAAATATATAGTTAAGGTGCGTGCAAGCTAAATAGTTACAAATATAAAAAAAAAAAAAAAAATTTCTAAACAGCTAACGGTTAGATGTAATTCAAGTTGCCTGCATTAATAACACAAGATACTAAATATCTCATAATTCACTTTGTTTTTGGACAATGTTAGGCATATTATTCTTTTGAACAGCCAATTTTTTCAATAAGAGAAAAGTAGAGAAATAAAAGCCACTCTTCTTTTTCTTTGTTCTTGATGAATAATCAAACGTGGGATTAGAATATGGAACCAAACATTTCTAAGGTGCTTTGTTAGAACCAAATGCTAATTCTCTTGGCCACTTGAAATTCAGATACATATCAAGAACATCCTAAACTTGTGTTCCTAATGAATAAATTAACACAACTTTTTTGTTTTTGAAAGAACAAAACAATAAAGGATGACCTGGAATCAAATAATCTCAGTAAGCAAAAATTGGATTTCGAAACCGTGGCATACATCTAAGTCACAATCCCATAATATAGATTCGATAAAAAAATAATAATAATAAAATAAAATAAAAAAAGACAAAATTTGATTTTTATTCTTTTAACAATTTGGGGTATAGAGGTTGAACGGCCTTTTGGTTCTCCCAAAATCAACTTTTTATAAAGTGAAAAGTTTAGGTCATATGGCATAACCTTCCTGAATGTGGTTTAATGTGTGCCACATTTTAAAGATTTAAAAAAAAAAAAAAAAAAAATTAAAGAGGATTTATGGAGTTAGGACTTCTTAGAGTTACCCAATCCGAAAGTGGAGTTAAACCAACCATTCACAAACCTAGCCTTTATCCAACCACAATAAAAGAACAAGGCTTGTTTATAAATATGTTGAAAGAAAAAAAAAGAAGTAATAAACCATTTTTATCTTTAACTTTGAGTTTTGTTCTACTTTGGTTCACGAATTTTTAAAATTCCAATTTTAGTTTCTCAATTTTGAGATTTGTTTCATTTAAATTCCAAAACTTTAAAAAATCTAACTTAAGTTCCTAAATTTTGAGGTCTGTTTCGTTTCGGTCCGTGAAAAAAAAAACTTAAAATTGATTCTTACAAAGATAAATGATTTATTTTTCTTAAAAAAATTATCATATTCCTCTATAAATTTTAAAAATATGTATAGAATTTGGAAGGACTAATTTTAACCTTTTTTTTTATATATATTTTGATTAAAATTGGGCTTTTCAAAGTTTAGGAACTAAAACGAAATGAATCTCAAAGTTCAATAGGACTAAAATTAAACTCTTAAAAGTTTAATAATCAAAACAGAACAAATCTCAAATTTCAGAAACCAAAATAGTGTTTTACAAAAAATAAAATATTAGTTCATAAAAAACATTTTATTTATGAAACGAATAATAAAAAACGTGTTACAAAATGAATGAGATGAACTGAGTTGTACTCTAAATGGTATTCTTGTGATCAGTATTCAGTATTATCGATAATTTTTTTAGAGAGAGGAATGGAGAGAAAGAATGTTTTGGGGAAGAAGAGGCCTGTTTGGATTGGGGTGTAGGGAGTTTTTGGCTGCAGGTTTTAAATCTAGAAAAATGAGCCTATGAGGTATATTTATACGCTTGATTATTGAATGGCCAATTAGAGATTTAATTTCACAATTAAATCTTTTATATATTTCTAATTAACAAAAGTCTAATTGAATATCAATTTAATTACATAATAACTCTTAGCTCAAATAATTAATTCAATTACAATAAACTCCTTTGATTTATTTAATTAACAAAAACTAGATAAATTTACACTTCCTTTGTCTTTTAGGTATCTCAAAAGTCATTGTCAAGGGAATAACTCCACTTCTAGCTCTAAGGAATCTATATCCTATTTTTTAGTTTGAATTTTAAAATCTAGGTTAAATTAATTTAGTAGATTTTTTTTTATAACATTTCTAATTTAAAATGCATACATTTAGATTTTTTTTTAATGTTATATGTAGATTTTGTTAAATGGTTAATTTCAAATCTAAATTAAAATGAATTAATTTTAAAAAAAAAATAGAATTAAGGTTAAGGATATATAAGTCTATTAATTTTTAATTAATTTTACATAAAATCCAAATAAATTAAATTTAGTCATTAATTTAAATTCTAAATCCTTTTAGCTATTTTGTTAATTATTTTGATAGATTTGGTCGTTCTCAAAAGAAAAAAAAGTATTTTTTTGATAGTGTGGTCATTTCCGAGCAAACAAAAATAGGCCGCCTAAAACCTTTACATTCAGCCCATAAATATAGGCCCAACTATGACCTTCACCTTGAGCCCACAAATATAGGCCCAATAAGTTGGTGCAAAGGCCCTAGCAATAACATAATAAATTTTTCTAGATTTTTTTTTTTTGAATTCTACAAAAATTAGTAAGGGAAAATTCAAACTCATAATTTTTTGTCATTAAATATACACGGATATCTTAGAACTACTTTTGTTAACATAAATTTTTATAGGATCAAAACTTAAGAATGGTTGTAAGAAGCAAAAAAAAACATAAGTGGTGCTTTATTAAAATTATCATAAAATTTCAAAATTAAATTAAAATATAACGACAGAATTCATTTGGCTTCTCAAAAAAAAAAAAAAAAAAACGACAGAATTCCTTTACGGGAGAAATTATGCATCAAATTTCCTTTTGTTACTTTTCCAAAGAAAAAAAAAAAAAAAAAATTCCTTTTCTATCACACAATTACATAATGGTAGATGGCCTACTTTTCAAATTCGGGAAATTATGCATCTACCTTTTATTTTATTTGAATAGAAAAACGTTTTTTTTTTAAAAGCCGAACCATCTACTTTTCAAATTATTATAATAAATATTTTATCAATTAACTATGTTGAGATTGTCATAAAAATTTAACGATAATAAAAATTTAACGATAAAGTTGAACTTCAAATTACGAAAATTAAGCAGATATAATCATATTAGAATTTGAAACTTGAATTCACAATCCAATAAAATAGAATAGTAAAGTTGAATGCCCTTGAGAATATAGGAAAATAACCCCACAATTAATTGAGAATACTTGTTGTCTCAACACTTTGTATAATTTTTTTTTTTAGTACAAATTGGAGGAGGAGACCAACAATTATATATAAAAGTCATTATTTCTTTTAAACAATATAAAAATCAAATACTTATTTCTAAATCGAACTCATGACTACTAAACCGCTATTTCTTTTCGTCAACACTTTGTATAGTTGCCATTGCTTTGTGGTGCACATATCACAGGTTTGGTTTATCTCCTCAATTAAACCCCACAACCCATTCAAAATCCATTGTTTTCAAAAGCATTCACATGCAACAACCAAGAGGAAGAAGCCAAATTTAGAAAAATAATTCTATAAAAAAATGTCCTATGCATGTTTAATTGATGTTTATATATAAATTCACTTTGTAATGCATTCCAAGTATAATGTCACCAAATACCATATTATATGAATGATCAGGTGATGTCAATGTTTAGTCAACAAATCTAGAAATTGCTTCAATCATTGGTCTTCAGTGCTTGATTTTCCTTAATGGATTGCATTATTATTTGTTCCCATATTTTTTTTTATATGTCTACTTTGGTTGTATCATTATATTTTTTTGGTTAAAATATCAAATTTTGATATCTTGATTTATTCTATTTTAATTTATAATGTGATTTTTAAATTTTGACAGTTAATTCAATATTGATCTAAGAACTTTTAGTCTCTAAACATTTTAAAATGTTCAAAATTATATTGACTATTTAGAGAAGATTTTTTTTCATTAAAATCAATAATCATAATAAGAAAAAAAAAAAAAAAAAAAAAAAAAAAAAATCTCTCTACACCATTTCTATCCAAACCTTATTTCTTTTGGAGAAGATGTAGAAACTAAAATACAAGTGTGTGTGTGTTTGTTTTAAAATTAATTTTAATGAGAAAGTAAACTTCATGGACTTTGAACTCATTTTAAGGTTTGAGGAATCAAAATTAGACCTTTAAAAATTCAAAATTTTAATTTAACATTTAAAAGTTGATAAACTAAAATGAAACAAATTTCAAAATTCAATATCTAGTTTTATATATATAAAGTATTTCTGATTTTGTTTTCACGATTTGGTAAGATGTTCATTTACTTTATAAGAAAGAGATGTGCAGTGAAGATCGATGTATCAGAAGAAGAAAAGATCGGTCTAATAGATTTGGATTGAGAATATTATTAAATATGATGTAATTATATACTTTTGTTTAAAATATATATATATATATATTTGTTCTCTCCATTTTAGGTTAAAGTGATATTCTAAGTAGCAAGTAAAAGATTCTCATTTGAAAAAAAAAATTTAGTCAAGTTGAAATATTCTTATACGAGAATATATTTTCAATCTCATACATTGGAATTAAAAGTTAGTCCAAGCTATATTCTCAACTTGGTACGATCAGACTTTAAATCTGGAAAAAAAAAAGCATCTTAAAATATAATATTTTGATTTTTTTTTAAAGGAAAAATATAATATTTTGATTAAGAAGTATTTAGACCAACCTAATATTATTATTATTTTTTTTCAAAAAAAGAACAACCTAATATTATAGTGTTTAAGGAAAATATATGCAGTTTTGTTTTTTGAAAAGATAAAATATATGCAGTTAAACATTTAATTCTAGTAGATATTCTAATCTCTAAATAAATTGAAAAGTATAGTAGCTAGAAGAGAGAAAGCACCAAAAAATAAAAAATAAATGTAGAGTTTTTTTTAGTACATAGGAGAGAAGGAGAGATAAATACTGATTCTTGGGATCAAACCTGTGATGTTGGTGTTGAATTGATTTACAACAAAACAATAAAATCTTATTCGGTAGTTTTTATAACATCTTATATACATGATTGAGTAATTAAAAATTATACATTCAAATTTCACCTACTATTGTTTTTAATTTTCTCTTTTCCACTAAAATTCTAAATTGTTCCTTTTGGTCAAAAGGGGTTTCAACTTTTAAAAAATTGAATGGATTCTCCACCTTCGCAAGTGTAACAGATGCCTCCATGAATCTCATTCTTCTTGGGGAAAACTTTCATTCATGTGAGCCCTACATTTTGTGTATGTCCCGAACAAATAATTTTTTTTTTGTAATATTTTTATTTGTAAAATAAATTTATATGACATTTAATATACTACATATACAAAATAGAGGGCTCATCTACACATTCACGTGGAACCACATTTATAGGTTTCTGCACTCTTTTTTGCACTATATTATTTATTTTAATTCTTAAGATAGATAACTTTGATTTTTAATTTTTGTTTTCAAAAGTAAATTTATAAATACAATTTTAATATATATA
>JBBMKA010045928.1:0-20423 GCA_037833695.1 Sechiopsis laciniata
CTTGATGGGTTCCTTCAAAGAAGGATGTGATTGAAGTGACGGAATGCTCGTGGCTGGTGATGCAGGTTGTGAGTGCAGTTGATTATTATGGTTTGCAATCAAGGTGGAGGGGCTGCTGTTTTTTGCAGACTTGAACCGATCTTCAACAGAAGGGACTACATGTTTTGACTTGGGAGCTTTAATGGTAACCGTTGAAGATTGTTTTGAAAAGTTGGGCAATGGTTGAGCAGAGACAGAAACTCCGCATTTTCCCTTTTGTTTTGCATCTGCTTCAGTCTTCATAGGAACATCTGGAGACTTTGCCTTCTCATATTCTGTCCTGATTTGTTTAGCAACAGCTTCAGTGTCCAGAGGAACATGTGGAGAATCGATTCTTATAACCGAACCCGCATTTTCGCATTCTTTCCTGTTTTGTGTTGCAACAGCTTCAATGTTCACAGGAACATCTGGAGAATTGATTCTTATACCAGCCTTTACACATTCTTTCCCCTTTTGTTTTGAAACAGCTTCAGTCTTCACAGGAACAACCGGATACTTAATTCCTACGCTCGAACTCGCCTTTTCGCATTCTATCCCCTGTTGTTTCCAAACATCTTGAATCTTCACAGTAACAACTGGAGAATCGGTTCTTAAACTAGAACCAGACTTTTCAAATCCATTCGAATTCAAATCAATCATTGGGTCTTTTTCAAAAGGGCGAGTTTTATAGGAATCAGATCTACAGGAATCAAAATCTGAACACAAACAATAACCATTAACACGTTTACAACTAGGGCACACACAAAACGAGTCCAAACCCTCATACTCAACTTCCTGTAGTTTCCCCCCAATCAGAACACTGGATTGAAGGGGTTTACGCAAATCTAAAGTGACACAGATTCGAGCATACTTACAGATTAGGCGCGAGTCCGTTACCGGATCGATCCCGACAAATTCTTCGCCGATTTGCTTTGCGATCTCTTCTAGGTCATCGTATTTCTCGATCGGGAGTTCATGGAGGCGAATCCAGGCATTAACAACATGAATAGGGGTTTGAGAGGGTCTGAAATCAGGAACAAATGGAATGGTGTGGATGCAGAGATAAGGGATTGACCAAGGTTGGTTTAGACGTTTTAGGGCTACATAATCTTTCTCGGAGAATGTGAGCACAAAATGGCCGCCGTTAAGCTCGATGACCTTCACCGGAGTTGTGAGAAAAAGATGGCTGTTCAGGCGATAGATGAGTCTCCGGCGAGTTATTTTCTTTCCGACCACCCGAGCTATGGCGGAATTGTGATACGGCGCCGCCCCCGCTGCTTCGTCGTGGCCGACGCCGGTGGGATAGTGGCCGGAGTAGGACATTTGGGATTGAGCTGAGATGGTAAATCGAAATCGCTGATGGATGAATGAAGCAATTCGGAAATCCGGGTTTCTATTTATAGTGGAAAAGGCAGAGATTACTGTTTCCAAGAAAATTTCTGAGGGTGGTTGTTGAAGGTTTTGGAAGGAGAACACTGAGGGTGGTTGTTGAAGGTTTTGGAAGGAGAACACTGAGGGTGGTTGTTGAATGTTGTTGTTTTTCACAAATATATATTTGGACAATTATACCCCCTCCTCCCTTCTCCCACAATCTACTTAGGATTTTTTATTTTTTATTTTTATTTTTATTATTGTTATTATTTTAAAAATCTGAGTATAGAGCTTTGTTACTCTAGATTTGATGTCACCATTGACCCACTCTTAAATTGTGATATCAAAATATATAGGAGTACCAAAAGTAAAATTAAGAATCGCTTGAAAAATTAATACTTACAATCGTTTTAATCCAAAACTTTGAGGAGAGTACATATAAAGTTTAAACATTCAATTATTGTGTTATCTTTCGAAGAATTTGAACTTACACTAGAATTTAAACTTAGAAAATTTGAAATAATTTTTTTTTTTATCACTAACATCATTTTCTTTTAATTTTTCAATTTTGTCTCTATTATATTCTTTAATTTACAAAATTTTAATAGCTGCTTAAACTTTCAAAATTATATTTCAAGATTTTTTGGACAATATTGTATTTAATAGGTCAAATTTTTTTATACAATATTTTCATTCGTGACTTACTAAACACAAAATTCAAAATCTGAGTCATATGAGATATACATACAATTAATTTATGTTAAAGTAAGTAGGATAGAGTAATTAGTATGTATAGTTAGTATGGTTAATGTTTGTCATTTTGTAGTCAAAATATGTAAGATTTATTGGACTCTTTATGTTAAAATAGGTTGTTTATATTCCACTGTATATAATGATGTTGTTAGGTTTTGATAGGTGTGTAATATGTGCCTCCATACTTTTCTATACAATGCAAGCTCTCTCGTACTTTATGAAGTTTTTCTTCTACCTATCTTTTCCACTCTAAATCTAATAGATCAATCAATTTAAATACTTCAAAGTCTAATTTTAAAATATTAGCCAAAAAAAAAAAAAAATCCATCTATGCTTCTATATTTTTTAAATGACATCTTGAGAGTCAATCTAATTTGTTAAGGCTATAAACCCCTAACATGTTTCTTTTGGAGATTCTAATTTGTAGTCGTTGGGAGTGTTTAAATTAAAATACCCTTTGACGTATCTTAGTAGAGTATAGTTTAGAGACGGTTTAGTGTTACTCTACATATGGAGGAGCTAAGTTTCGATTTCTCAATTTTTTTTAAAAAAAAAAGAAACAAAAAGTTTGTTAAATGTGATCTATTTTCAACCTCTTCCCCATCCCACATGTTCAAATTTTTTATTGGTTGAACAACAAATTTGTAAGGTGTATTGGATCCCTTACTACCTACTATATTTATCTAGACAAACATCTATCAATGTCATAATCATTGAAATTTGAAAATAGATTGAAGTAGATAACCGCATATTATTATATATCATAATCTATAACCGTGTGATGTAAATCAAAGGAATAAAGTTTGTCCACGTGGTAGTCATCAAACCACCTATTTAGAGCAAGTCCAATGTTGAATATATGTAAATTTCCATTTTTTATTATTTTTAACTCTTCCTTTTTATGATATGCTTAACCCCTTTTTTTTTCTAATACAATATGGTGTAGATTCAGACTTCAACCCTCAAGTTCAAAAGATATAAATTTAGTTTATATCGGCTTGGGTTGACTAATAGTAAAATGCCTAAATCATTATTAAAAAAAGTATTCTTAAATTGACCAACAGCAATACTTAGATTCTTACTAGTAAGGACTCATGTCTTCCTTACCTACATTGATTACTACAAATTTTCTTTTTTTTCTTGGATTTAAAAAAGTATAGGTAAAAAAGTTAAACTTGTGGCTAAGGATCCAAGTATTGCTCAAAAAAAAAAAAAAAAAAAAAACCATAAGAAGAAGGTATTGTTGTAATATAACAAAGTGGACCATGTAATTTGTTAAATGGCGAATAGTGCATTAAGTTATAAGGGAGAGGGGAGAGGGGAGAGAGAAGTGGGATATGTTTTTTGCAATAAGCGGGCTCCAAAAAACTCATTTTATCTGGTTTTGCTTTGCTCTTGTAATTTTCTAGTTATCAATAAATTGTTAGGACTTCTATCATGAGAATATTTTTTAACATATTTTTTAAACAAATTTTAATGGAATCCATTTACACTAAATGGTAAAGATATTTTGAAACTATGTTTGACATAAACTTCATAGTTCACGAGTTTTTTTATAGTCTGGCCTAATAAAATTGTCTAAATCCCTAAAAAAAACGACAGCCACACAAAATATTGTATACATTCACAAGCTAAGTACACTCCTCACTCAAATCAACATATTTGTGAGTGATTTAAAATAGCTTTTGACAAAAAGGCATAACCCTTGAAGCACCATGAGAGAAAAATTAGTATTTCTAGAGCCTTTGATCGTAGTGAAGAATCAAACTTTGAAGGGATTTATCATTGACCACCTTCTACTAAAATGCTTTTGCCTAAAATCACTTATAAGAAACTCTCAAACTCTCAAACAGTGAAACTGGATCTCTGTAATGTAAAAGACTAAGAATAAGAGAGAAGAGCAATTGGACACATGGGTCACAGTGGTTCAGCAGTCAATGCTTACATCCACCCCAAAAATTCACTATATCATGAATTAAGTTATAAGATCACATGTCAAAGTGAACATAGCTCAATGGTAATTCACATGTTCTACTTAGTTCAAGTTCGGAAGAACAACTTCACAAAGCATTCTCAGCAAAATCATGAAACAAAATCTTGGATATTTTTTCGTTAAAGATCTATTTCTTTACCTCATCTCATCAGCATGCCAATGTGTTACCCATCGGATATGTCGAATCACAGAATGAAGCCGGTCCCCATGTTTGCCATGATGTTTCAGTATCTGCATATGCTGGTGCAGAATCCTGTAGTGGGACTTTGAAGACTTCAGTTTCCACATCTTGTTTGAACACTAACAGCCAAACACCGCGATTGCAGTCATCGGACATTTTACAATATGTACCGTCGAAATCGAGCTCGTCCTGAACCTCATCCACAACATCATCACTGAGCCAGGAGGCAAAGATCACTATAATGGAGGGCTCATACTTTTGAACCACAGATTTCAACCCCTTTATTTGATTGGCATCGTACCTACTAGGGATTTTCCAGCCTAACATCTTGTTTCCACCTCTTGAACTCGACACAATGTTGATAACAAACTGGTTTTGTTTTGGTACAGAGTTAGGATTTTCTGACAATCCCACTGTAAAGCTTGTGATAGACGGATCAATCGTGTAGAGAATTGCACGGCGACTGATACCATTTCCTTCAAATGGTGTGTTGGTTATCTTTTTCTCTATAATCGACCGTTCGATACCATTTGAATAGAACAACAGAGCAGTCTTTGAAGTAGGAATTCGTTGTGGGGATGGAATGCTAGCAGTCGTTGCTGATGGTTGTAGTTGGTTGTTATGGACTGCAAGTGTGGTGGAGCTGCAACCTTCTGTTGCCCTGAACTTATCTTCAACAACAAAAGGGGCTATAGCCATAGACAAATTCGAACAGTTCGGTTCTAACTCAGCTGGAGCTGCAACGGTAGTTGAAGCTGCTGCTCCTGCAGGGCGTGAGGGAGTGGGATGGTCATCTAAATCTCTGGATGGAATCAAATTGCTCTGTTCTAACTCAACAACTGTAGTAGTTGTTGAAGCGATGGACATGGGACAATCATTCGAAGTTATGGATGGAATCAAATTGGTCTGGTCTAACTCAACAGGAACCTCAATGGTTGTTGAAGTTGCTTCAGGGTATGAGGAAATGAACATGGGATGGTCATGAAAAGCTATGGATGGAATCAAATTGTTCAGTTCAAACTCAGGAGTTGTAGTAGCTGTTGAAGCTGCATCAGGGTATGAGGAAATCGACATGGAACAGTCAGGTAAGGCTATGGAAGGAATCAAATTCTTCTGTTCCAACTCAACAGAAACCTCCATTGTTGTTGAACTTGTAGCTGCTTCAGGGTAGCTTTGAGGCACTTCTTGTACAGCGACTCCACATATCTTGTTTCGGTTTTCGATTGGTTCAGCTATAAATCCAGATAACTGAGGTTGAACAGAACTCGTGCTAGCTCTTGTAGCTGCTGCTGTTTTAGATCCACCCATTGAAAGACTTGGCCATTCATTCAAATCAAGGAACAGGGCTTGCGTTTCTTCGCCAAGAATTTGGTTTCTAGAAATCAAAGGCTGGTTTGAATTTGAGCTCGACCCAGTTTCATAAAACGTACGACCTCTACAGTTATAGGGATCAAATCTAGAAGAGCCAGAAGGATTACACAAACAATAATCAAGAACACGTCTACAACGAGGACACAACAACTCAAAACCCTCATACTCAATTTCCTGTAGAATTCCATTGATTTTGACCATCGATAAAAGGGGATTGCACAAATCTAACTTAACACAAATACGTGCAAACTTACACTTCCTACGATCTTCCGTAACAGGATCGATCATCACAAGAGCTAAACCAATAAACTGAGCAATTTTTCGTAGAATTTTATCATCGTAATACTCAATCGGGAGCTCATAGAGACGAATCCAAGCATCAACAACATGAACAACGGATTCGGAGGGTTTGAAATTAGGGATCCAACGAACGACATGAATACATAAATTAGGGATTGACCAAGGATAATCAACACGGATTAAGGCTAAATAGTCTTTCTCAGAGAAATTAAGCACGAAAACACCTCGATTAAGGTTGAAGACCTCCACAGAAGATGTGAGCCGAAGATGACGGTTGAGGCGAGAGGCGAGTCGCCGTGGAGTTATGTCCTGTCCGAAGATCCAAGCTATGAAAGAGTTGCGATACGGCCGAGTAATACGATCGAGATGTGAGGGACAGATCTCACAGACGACGGCGGTTGAGTGAAGGGATTGAAATTCCGGTGAGGACAGATGAGGAATCGGTGTGTTGGACTTCTTTCTGCTAAGATAGGTTCTGGAGGCGGCTTCTTCGTGGCCGGCGCCGGTGGGTTGGCGGCCGGAGTAGGACATTTTTGGACTGAGCTGGTGGTGGGTTGAGTGTATGGTGAATCAAAGTCGCTAATGGTTGAAGGAATTGAAGAATTGGGGTTGAAACTTATAGAGAAGAATGGAAGATTCATCTTGGACCTTTTCAAATTCTGAAGAAATTTCTCAAGAGATTTTCTGGACGACGCCCAAATGATGGAATCCCTGAGAAATTTCATTACACTCCGGCGGTTGTTGGATGCTGCTCCTTTTTTTATTGTTTCAAATAAATATCTATTTGGACAATTATACCCCTCCATCCTCCTTCCCATTTTGGATTTTTTTTTTTTTTGTTTTATCTTTTTTAAAAAATTCAAGTATTATAGGGGTCGATATTTGGATATTTTTTAAATTTCTATAAAATGTTTCGGATAGACTAAGTATTTTTAGCAAAATTAAAAGCGATTTATGAATTATGAAGAGAACAAAATTTGAAATTTATTGAAAGTACATTAATTAAATTGGAACTTTTGAAGTAGGTACTGACATCATAAATAATTTCATCCATTTGAACTGTATCACGAGAATTAGAAAGGAAATTTTTCCTTCCTATTTTGAAACATAAGTATATAATACTCTTGTCGGAATAATTCAAACAAGAAAATATTTTGTATAAAAATAAATAAATATATAAACATATTGTTTATTTATCGTCGCACAAAAATGATAAAGTTATTTATTTTTAAATTGTCAACAATTAAGAAGGAAAATTTTTACATTACTTTTTGTCATTATGTATCAAATGATAAATAGTTGTTGGGCTGGAATCTCAAATGAGATTGATTTCAAAAAAATAAAAAAATTAAAAAAATTAAATTCTTTTTTTTTTTTAAGTAGAAATTTAAATTGATAACTTTTGTTGATTCTAACATACAAAATATATTGGAATTTTACTTATTTTGACAAAAAAAATTAGTTTTTAAAAAAAAAATTAATTCTCGATATTTTAGTACTTAAGAATTTGCCATTGTCGTAGTAGTATAGTTGTAACAGAATGTATTTTGTTTTACGATTCATTTTTTCGACAAGTTAAACACGTAGATATGTAGTTGAAATAGGGCATGAGAGCATTTAGCACAATTACCTTTCTTCTCAACTAGAAAAAATCATCACTTTTTTTTTTCTTTTCACACTTAAAACAAAATCATGAGTTGAAATTATAATATTCTTGTATTAGAATAAAAATCAATCCATACATTTAAATTTGTAGACTTGTATTAATCAAACATTAAAATGATAAATATTTTAATTTAATCAATATAGGTAATTCAATGATCAAATGAACTATAAAAAACTAAAATATTATAGCTTAAATATCAGAAAATATAATATATAAATTACGACAATGTAATATCAAAATGATATTTTAACATTTTTTAAGTTATTTAATAAAAAGTAAGGTAAATAAAAAGACATCTTAATAATTATTTAACTTATCTGCTGAGGTGTATGTGTGTGTATTTTTTGTATTTATCCAATTTTTTATCTTTTTCCAATTTCTGACCTTTTGTTAAAATGAATGGCTGGTTGACCTACGTCACTTTGACGTCATAGCCATTGAAATTTGGAAAATTGATTGGACTATGTAACGGCCTATTATTTTATATAGGACCATTACTTTTGAATCAAGTAAATTAATGTTCTTTGGAAAATAAAAAAATGAAGGACTGAGATTCATCCACATGGCAGCCATCGAACCATCCAATAACAGTGGGTTCAATAGAAGAACAGGTTCCTCCTCACTTGATTAGTAACGGTACCAATAATTGTTTTGAGTGATTATAAATTGAGATTATAGTAATAGTTTATTTTGATGTAAATTTTCGTTGACAAGTTGCAGATAATAATTTGTTTAGATGTGAATGTTTGTATTTAAATGGCATAAATGTATTGAAAGTATAATAACTAAATTGAAATATTGAAACTATTTTCTAAAATATAATAAATTATAGACTAAGATGATTATTTAATCAGATTTAAACTAAAATACTATAAATTCCAAAATATAGAGACAAAAACCATAATTTAACCCATTTGAATTATATCACTAGTTTAGAAGAAAATTAGAAATGGATTTTTTTTTCTTTCTTTCATTACTATTTTGAAATACAAATATATCACTCTTGTCCGAAGAACTGAATTAAGGAAATGAAAAGAAAACAAAAAAAAAGGTCTTCTTGTGGGCAAAAAGAAAAACATTGTAGTTCCATTCATGATTTAGTTGTTAAAGTAATATAGCTTATGATTCATTATTTATTTTATTATAATTTAAAGTAATATTTTAGTCCATGTAGATTGGAATTTAGTTTTATTTTCATCATTCAAATTTTAAATGTTCAATTTCTATTTATATACTTTTTAAAATTCGTCCATATTAAATTTGGAGTTAATTTTGATATAAATGAGTCTAATAACCACATTAATTTAATACAAACATGTTTATAAAATTTATAGAAAGCAGTTATTAGAGAAATTTTATTTTTGAACCATCAACACGAAATATATGGATGAACCAATTTTGAACTTTATAGCTTAATAAGAACAATTGATCAAATGTTAAAAAGGGGATAATTTATCAAGTATAGTTAATGATTAAGAAATCATGAGTTCATATATTTTTAATTATAATTTTTAAAAAATATATTTAAAATAAAAAATTAAAATTAAACATTTTAAAGTATATGAATGAAGAAAAAACTTGAAACTAACTTTAAAGTAACAGTTTAAAAATGAAAAGTATAGGCATGTTAACTTAATTAATTAATAGTAACCAATTCAATTTTACTAAAACAGGATCATTCTTCAAAATTGTAGAGCATCTAATTAGTATGATTTAAAGAGTAGACATACATTTTAAAAATTATTTAACTTATCTGCTGAGGTGTATGTGTGTGTTTTTATATGTATCCAACTCTTTTTTTTTTTTCTTTCTATTTACATTTTTCCAATTTTTGAGATTGGCTTGTTTTCAACCAATCTTGGTCGATTACGACAATAGTGACGTCATAGGATATTGTAATGCAAAAAGATTTGAATATAACCGCGTATTATTTTATGAGAAATATTTGTCCAAATATTATATATAAAATAATGCTCACCTATGTGGTTCAATATGAGCCACAATCTATTTGATTTTAAATTCAAAAGATAAAATAATAAAACAAACAAAAATAGATTGTGGCTCATATTGAATCATAGACATTATTTTATACGTCATGTCCGGACATTATGTAAACATTTCTCTTATTTTATACATCATCCTTACTTTGGAATCAAGTAATTTATTACAAAATTAATATGACATGAATCAAGGACTGAGATTCATCCACATGGCAGCCATCGGACCACTCATTAAGAGCAAGTGGGTTCAATTTTCCAAAATTTTACTGTACGTGTATTGTGTATAAATCAATGGGCTATGTATAATCCACGATGAGGGATATAGATTTGAATTTCACAATCCCCGGTTATTAAAGAACTTAGGGTGTTTGGGTGGAGAGTAAAAATTTCGTAGGGTGGTATGGTATAATAAAGATTTTGTATGAATGGTATACAATAGAGTAAATCAGTATTTGACGTGCAAGTATGACATGATTGAAGTGCTCGTATGGCTAGGGTTGTAAAAAAATGTCAGTATTTGGAGGGTAGATATGACGAAAAATGTGCTCAAATTAGTATTTAGGGGTACATCAAGGTAAACACTGTACACATATTTCTAAATTTTAAGAAAAATAAATTAATAAAGTAATTTTATTAATTAAGAGAAAAATTTGACATTTGAAAGTTTGCTAGACCAAAACGTAACGAACTCCAAAGTTCAACGACAAAAAAATTACTTTAACTTATCATTAATTTAATTTTAAAACTTTCCTATGAAACATTTTAATGCTAATTTTGCAACTGTTATTCTACTTTTTTTTCTTTTTTTTTTTTTTTTTTTTTTATGAGAACCGAAGTAATCAATTAATATGATATTAGACTTCAAAATTACTTTACATAATTTACTTTACATTTTTCTTGAATTTTATCATAAAATTTCTTTTCAAAGAGACAACTAAAGCTTATTGACACAAGATAAAGTATGAAATTAATTGAACAAATGTATAACATTTTAAAAAAAAAAAAATTTGTGAAGGTTTGTAATTTTACGGAAATTAATTTAATAATGTTAAAATTTTCAATACAACAAATAATAAATATGAACATATTTCTAACATTTATAAATAAAAATATAATAAATATTTTGTAAAAAATAAAAACTAGCAACAAAATTAACATAATACCAATAATTTGTTTACTTTTATGAATTATGATCGAACAAAATCTATCAATTTTTAATATAAAAATTATAGAGATATTTGTAATTAATTATTTTGTAATATATAATGATATATACTAGTGTTTTGGAAGGTATCTCAATTGAAGCACTTATGAATTTTTAATATTTGAATTAAAAAAAAAGGAAAAAAAAAGGAAGAAAACCGGTAGAAAATCGTTGGATAGATGAATAAACAGAAAATTGGGTCATGTAGTTTAAATTATATCGGGCAAGTTTAAATCAAGGGGGTAGGGGCGCACTAAATAAAGTTGACGCACGTGGTATGATAATTGATTTATCCATGGGCCAAATGAAGGTATAGTAGGTGGTCAATACCACACCAGCTTATACACACGGGCCAAACAGCCCCTTGAGGGTATGTTTGGCGGGTTGGTTATAATAACTCAACCTAATGGTAATTACCTAAATTTGCATATGCCAGTTTATCTAAACTACGTGCCAGTTTATCAAAACCTTATATTTTTTATTAAATATTTTGATGAATATTGACTATAAATTTTCTTTAAAATTTTCTAATATATATATATATATATGATGTTTTTTAACAAAATTAACGGATGATTGTTTGAAATAATAACTCATAAATTGGTTTGAATTAATAGTATTTATTTATTTAATTTTTTTTATAGTATTATATCCTTTTTTTGAATTATTATATTTTGTTTATTTGAAATTGATTCACTACTTAAACATTAAGATTTTGGAAAAAGATTCTAAAAAAAAAGATTTTGTGAAAAATAAAGAAAACAAAACTTAAAGTTGAAATTTGTTTTCATGAGATCAATATTAACTTAAAAAATTAATTTCTAATACATCAATATATAAGTGAAATAGAATATGAAAAAAAAGATAATAAATATTCATTTTATATTTTTTTTATTATATTCAATATTAATTTTAAGTTTATTAAAAAAAATTATTGATTATTTGTTAACTTTTTTAATTTAAATTTAAGTAACAAAAAAAAATTGTGAAAAAAATTTGATAACTTTTCTTACAATAACCTACCTACCAAACACCACTGTTTATTATAATCTACCGTTTATCATAACTTTTCGCCTATCATTACCCTTCGTCTGCAATTACATAATCGGTGTCCCAAATACACCCTAAGAATATTTCAAAAAAAAAAAAAAAAAACTTAAGAAAAGAAGTTTTTTTTATTTTTTTTTAATTTTTATTTTTAATTACTTGCTAATATTTGTTTAATTTCAAATTGGTACCTATGTTTTAAAATTGAATAATTTTATTTTTATATTTCAGTAATTCTTAGTTTTAATTCATGAGATAACAAAATAGCTAGTTACATATTAGACTAATTTTAAATTTAACATATTGATAAAATATTTATTTTAGTTATAAAGTAAATTTATTTTGAAGAAATAAGTATAAAAGTTAACTGAAAAAATATATGAGACTAAGAGTGAATATTATTAGATGGATAAAAATAAAAATATTTAATTTTAAAATATAGGAATTAAACTAAAATTAGACTCAAAATTTAAAGACTAAAAATATATTTTATTCTAAATTATGTTTAGAACAAATAACTTACATTGACCAACTTCAAACAATTTCTTTGTCAACGAGAAGATGTAGTACTATGATATATAAAATGTGATGTGTACTATTCTAATTTCCATTCAATAAGATAAATTATTAAGTATGTATAGTTGGTAATAATAGAGTAATACTTACATAAAGGTGGGTAAATATTTTGGAAATACTTATTCACCTTAAGACCACATGTTTTTACTTTAAAAAAAATTGACTTTGATTGATGAAAAGAGAAATGTTAAAATGGAAAAATAAAAGCAAAAAAGTAAAAACATGTGGTTTTAAGTTACATACTCTCAGGTAAGTATTGTTCGTGATAATATATAGTGGTTTGATCTCTTTCATCATCTTTTCCTATAAAAAAATTAATAACAATTAGTAATTTCCATACCAAATATGGATTGATGATACGATAGTTTTATACCACAGACATTTACTTTTAAAAAATGGTAGAATTGGTTTTTTTTTTTATTAAATAGTAAAAATCTGCTATAAATAAATTACTTTTAAAAATGTTATAATTGTAATAGACAACATTTTCGAGAGTTTTTGTCAAAAATTTGACCATGGAACATCTTTATAAAAAAAATCTAGAAAATTTGACATGTTTATGTCACAATCGAAACACATTCATGATTTATTACATAGAGATAAGATGAATGATGCTAAGCCCATTTCCACCCCTATGATAAGTGGACAGTTGCCTTCAACTTATGCTGGCCAGTTGTTCCATGATGTGACATTATATAGAAGTATTGTAGGAGCTTTACAATATGTTATTCTGACTCGTCCTGAGATTGTCTTTTGTATATGCCAGTTTATGCATTCTCCGAAACTAGTCCACTGGAAACTTGTCAAAAGAATTTTACGTTATCTTCGTGGTACTTTGCATCATGGTTTGTACTTGCAGAAACTGTCATCTCTGACTTTGCATGGTTTATTTTCACAAGCCTCCCATTCTATGGTGTGATAATTTAAGTGCTAAGCCCATTAGGTGCTTCAAAGTGTTCAGCCCATGGTGTTTGTTATTGGGCTCTTTGGGCTTGGATTTATTTTGTATTGTTTGTGTTTCTATTAAAATGGTTTTTTGAATACTATGAGGTATTGTTGTCTGTGTGTGAGTTTAGTGTAAGCTTGGAGTTTTTTCATCCTTTCATTTTTATTCTGAAATGATTTTGGAATCGATGCATTCTGTGTAATCAAAACCTACAGGCTTGGGAATGAATAATGAAAGGGTTCTTCTCCTTGCAAGATCTATTGTCTTCCTCTTCTTCTTATAGTTTTGATTTTTGCTGCAACTTTGTGATGCCTACCCACAAAAAACAATAAGAGCTTTCTATTCTTACAAAAAAGGGAAAAAAGAAAAAGAAAAAAACTCTTCATTAAAGAGTTCCTATAATAGGGCAAGTCATCTTTGGCTACCAAACAAGACTTTAGTATCTTCATCTTAGATCTATCTTCCTCCTCTAAAACTTTAAACTTGCTTGACACAAATTTGAGCATTTGGGACTGTAAAGTTTTGATCACATGGGATGAAAATAACAGTGGAATATATTCTTTTAAAGTTGCATTATGGGTTGACTTAGATGATGTTTGTGCATGCTTTTTATTCCCTCCTTAAAGTCAACTGTTTGTAGTAATTTCTAACAAAAATAATGGTCTGCCTCAATCAATTTGATTGTCATACATGCATGGAACTTGGGAAGGTTGGTATATATCCATAGATTCTTAAGCTAGTTGGTTGCATGGAAGGCTAATTTTTCAGTCATTAAGATTTTTAATAATATAGATGAGATACCTAGCTATTACATTTTTCAATTATTAAAAAAAAAAAACTTCTAATACGAAGAGAAATCTCTTGTGTAAGTTGGACAAAAGACTTAATTTCAACGTGTCACATTTGCTTCATATTGAAAAGATAAGAAGTTTTCAACATCTTTAAATGATATATGGGTTTAATCACTTCATTATGAATTGATTTTAAAGTAGAACTTCATATTATCTAATATACTTTATTGGTTCCTCACCCAACCATATTATTTTACTCAAAATACTTTTGTTTAGTCATCTTTTTAAATTCTAATTCATCATATTGAAGAACACATACAGAATAGTAAACCAGTTTAACACCACGATCATAGGTGCGATCCCGAGAATTGATATTTAACTCTCATTTATTTAAGAGGAGTAGTACCCTCTAATGTAGAGTTTGTAGTCCTCATTCTCCAATTTATACTAAAAAAAAACATACGTAATAGTAAGGCGACGACAAATTTTTTTTTAAATAGCCAAACTATTATGACTAGAAATGAGAACTTTCAAAATTTTAGAGACATATAAATTGAAATGAAAAACAAACTATAATTTAACCATAAACAAAACAATTAACAAGTAACTTGTAAGTGAACTGCCAAATGAGTTTTTTTAGTTCAATTACTGTCAAATGACGAACTTGTTTCAAAATCAATGTTGATTATATATTTAGACGCAGAAATGTTATTATCATTTTTTTGAGATGCCACAAATGTTATTATCTTACAGAGAATAAATAGATGAAAGTCAACTCCCATAGCACTTAAGTCAACGCCACAATACAACTTTGAAGAATATATAAAAATTCCTTTATTCCTTTACATCCCATATGGTTTACTTTTTGTAGGCTATAAATATGGAGAGACCACATCCAACTGAATATTGTGAAACAAAAACATCCATTTTGAGAAACTAAGATAGATCTAACATGAAGATATGAGTCTTGTTTGATAGCCAAAGATGACTTGCCTGCTACAATGGCATCTTTAAGAGTTTCGTATTGATCAAATACATAAATCGAAATTCTTAGTTAGCAACATTTCAGGCAGTCGTCTGAGGCTAACTGACAAACTCTTTTCTATCATGTTAGATCTTTTCTTCTTCTTTTTTTTTAATTAAATCTATGAAAGCTTGGAAATTTCTTATCTAAAATAGTTGTGAAGAGATGTGCATCAAAGATGGTAAGTTTTACATTCAAATATTTGTTTTTGCTAATCAAGCAATCTACCTTCTCTTTTGAATACTTGAGTAAGAGGTAATTATATACTTATTTTGGGGGATAGGGGATAATTATTATGTTTGGTAATTAATAGCTTAGACTACATAAATATCATAATAATTCACGTTTTTAATGGACAATTCTAATCTTAAATGTTGAGATTCTGTAGATGTGAAATTATGGAGGGATTATAAGTGAAGATCAGTTATTTTAAGTGATTAGAAATTTGAGTTTTAAATAATAGTTTGTTTGAGTATGGTTATTTATAAAGGGGTTATAGCTAATAGCTCGATTAGATGATGATGTTTGTAAAGAAGTTACAGACAATTACTCGTTTTGGATGTGATCAAAGACGAGTGATTATTTTGAAGGGTTAGAAATGAGTAGTTATAGGATTATTTTGAGTGGTTAGAAATGAGTGATTAAAAATGAATGATTGAAAATAAGTGATTATAATAGTTCTTTTGAATGTAATTATTTAAAGAGGAGTCGTAAAATCTCAATCATGATAACTAGTTAATTCCTTCGAATAAACACCCCTTAATGATCTCTTTAGTATATGAAATTAGTTGTGCCATGATTTTTCTATTTTCGAACTACACAAAAATAATATTTTTATTGATCAAAAGCTGCTCCAAAATGCATGTCATTTATATCGTTGGCCATAAGTTCTGTGCTTTACAAAGTCCCACATTGCTAATTTTAAAGCAAAATTTACCCTATTAATTCCTGACCAAATAATGGAGTAATCGCCGAGCTTGGTAACGCAAGCTTATAACTCAAGTGAGGTCATTAAAGAGATGGAACATTAGCTCAAAACGTTGGGCCGGGTTCAAATGGGCTTTATACTGGGCCAGTCCGTTTCAAGCAAAGAGATGGGCCGGCAAGGTTTGGGCTGAAGCCCACATCTTACGCCCTCTAAAGCGGAGGGGAAAGCGTCAGGCTGGCTTTACCCAGGGTCTAGCAATTTGGGCCTAAATGGACCACTTTTTTGGATCCCCTAATTTCTGTAGGGCCTATATTCTTTTGGGGTGTTTGTTTGTCATATTTAAGGAAGATTTAGATCGAGGATTTATTAATTCTTTTTTTAAAAACTACATCCAAATGAGATTTTGTAATTAGTAAAAATAATTTCTCATATTTACTATTCAAAATAACTACTCATTTCTAATCATTCATTTATAATTACTAAAAATAACTGCTCATTTTTAACCACTTATTTCTAATCATTCATTTATAATTATTAAAAATAACTGCTCATTTTTAACTATTTATTTCTAATAATTAATTTCTCATTCTTCAAAATCATTCATTTTTAATCATTCTTTTTATAACTACTCAAAATAACTACTCATTTTAAATTTACGTTAAAAAAAGTTATTATCTCTAACTCTTCTATATAAAAACTACATTCAAACGAATTTTTACTATAATTCTCAATTTTTAAGTGGTAGAAAATCGTGGTCGGTTCGATTTGAGATAAAAAAACTGACATATAAACCGAACCGAACCAATTTTATATAAAGAAAAATAAAAACCCTAGCAACATCTTTTTTTCTGTCGTCTTTTATTTCCCGCAAGAGTTTTCTTTTCTCTCCCTAAATCCGATTTAGGTGAGAATTACACATTCCAACCCAATCCAGTCGGTGGGTTATGACTGAAGTTCAAAATATGTTGAATCAAACTGATCATTTTTACAAATAAGAGATTTGAAGTTTTTTTTTGCAATTTACCTTTACTTTCACCATTCTGGAATTTTCAAGTCCCATCCCCTTCCAAAAGAACAGAACAAGCCAACCCAAATACATCACTTTTCATAACAATTTTATTTTTTATTTTTTGAAAATTGTGTGGGTTTCCCTACCATTTATTTCTTCATTGTTATTTTCTTGGCTATTTTGGCCCTTTTTTTGTAGCTATTTTAATAAAAAAAAAGCTCTATAGTCTTTTCTGTTGTTTAATTCAGAGTTTAATGTCCTTGATTTTCTGAATAATTTTTGTTGTTGTATTGCAATATAGATTTTGAGAAATTATTTATAGAAGTCAAAGCTTGTGAAGGTTGGAATTTATGAATTTTTGGTTTTAGCAATGAAAATGATGTATGAAATGGTAATGAGAAAAACCTGCCAAAGTAATTGAAATGGGAATGCTCCTCTCACTAAATAGTTGGATGAACAGTTTTCATTTTTGAATGGTTATGAGTTTTGCTTCATTATACTCTTTCCATTTGTGACTCATATAAATTTGAATTGTTGATTGAAATTTTATTTATGGAAGTTCTTAGATGGTTCGCCTTCGCTTCCTCGTAAATCAATTTCTATCCTAGAGTCATCTAGAATTTCCATCGAAAAAGGTACTTTCGCCTCTTTGTTTCATCGATTCGATCCGCCTTCGTGTTCCTCTTGTTCTTCATTTTTCATTGATTTTTCTCAGGTCAATGTGCAGTGTTGTGGGACTGAACTTCGATTTTGTGCCGTTAAATTTGACTAAGCACTCCACCTATTTGATTTATAAAAGAGTTGCAGAGTTGCAAAAGCTGAAGAGAAGAAGAATTAAGCTCGTCGAAATCAGAAATTACAGGTTCCTCTTTGGTAGTCGAAAAACTCCCCCACGTTCTTAATGTTCTTTATTTCTCTAATTATGCATATTATGTAACTTTGTTCTTGATGATATCTTGATTATTGTGATGAATTCCTAACTTTGTAGTTCAATTTTTCTTTTCCATATATTAAAAGAAGATCCTAAACATATTTATTTATTTACTTGGCCATTTTATTGTTCTCAAACTTTTAGTTTAGTACTTAGTTTTATAAGAATGGAATGTGAAATTCCAATTATGATGGAATAAGTAATGGACAAAATGAATACTCATTATAATCTAGAAGTTGTCATCAAATGCTAATGATCCATTTAAATGGCAATTATGGGTGTAATTAATACAATTAACTGTTGTTTGAGTGGTTGAACTATGAATTTGGTTAGCAAAACTCATAGCTTAAGGTCAAATCTATGATAGAGTTTAATGAGAGATTTATGTATTTATTATTTAATTGAACTATGAATTTGTACTTGTTATTTAATTGACTTTTATGTATTTTTGGCCTATTCTCTGTAACAGAGTTTAATGAGATTATTATATAAACCTTAGTCGCCTATGAGGTTCATTATGTATTTTTGCCCTCTTTAATAAAATCATGTCCACTTTCGACTAGTTAATACAAAGTTAGTGAATATTTGCTTGTTGACACAAAACCGACTATAAAACAAACTGAAATCACCATTACCAATCTGTTATTTTAACCGAAATTATTTCAGAGGTTGTAACGAACATTACAGAAAAAGCAGAGCACGCACGATTTTAGAGAAAAAGCATATAGCACACAGAAATTAAAACGAGAGGATTCTAAAAAACAAGCATGGAGTTTTTTAATTACCAGAAAGTTGTCGAAGCCTCTGGCAATCCACTAAGTAAGCAAACCCATAAGCCAAATTCTTCAACGTAGCCTCATGTAGCTCCAAGTCCACCGTCGCCGTCGCGTCGGTGGAGAAAAACACTCTAAACCCCCTAACAAACGCCTCACGCGCCGTCGTCTCACAGCAAAGGTTGGTCATAACCCCAGTAACTATCACCTCCTCCACGCGCTTCTCTCTCAGCCACTCCTCCAGGCGCGTGTTACGGAACGGGCTGTAGGTGTTCTTTCCGATGACCTCGTCGGTGGCCTGCCGGTCGAGATCGGGGATGAGGTCGGCGGCGGGGGTGCCGTCGAGGATGAGGTCGCCGTTCCACCACTCGGCGAGGATGGGGTTGTCGGCGGCGGAGGCGTGGGCGTGGCGGGTGAAGACGACGGGGATGGCGGCGGCGCGGCAGAGACGAATGGTGGCGAGGAGGTTGGGGAGGATGGGTTTGGCCATTTCGGAGAAGTAATTTTGGCTGTCGATTACTAGGAGGGCGGCGGTTTTGGGATTTGGTAGTCTGTGCCGGATCTCGTATTTCTTGTACGATGAGCAGTTTCCGCCGTCGCCGGACTTTTGTTTAGAGTCTTCCATCGGCGGTGGTTGAGTCGGTGGTGGTTCGGTGTTTTGAGTTTGGGAACTAAAACCGAAGAATTAGAACCAGATTGAAATTTTGGTATTTTCTGGAACTTTGAAAATTAAAAACAAACAGATAAATAAGGTAAATGCTAACATACTATTTTCGTACCTGTATTTATTTTCCTTTTTTCTTTTTGTTTATTTTCATGATTAAGAAGTGATGACGCTATAAAATTTGGTTTAGTTGGATTAATTACTTTATACAAAATTCTATCCATGATTCTCTTTGAAATCGGACCTATAACTCTTTATTGTTTTGATTCATTCATTTGTATTTTTTTTTTTAAACCGTAAATGTCCCTAATTTTCGATCTTTGAGTTAAATAATATTTGGGGTTGGACTATATTTAACTCAAAACATGTAATAAGTGATTATTAATTTGTACAATCCCAACCATTATGGGTATGTTTGGGCCTCCGTTTATGTAAACGGCCGGGTTGGTTATAATAACTCAACCCGTGTTTGCCCCATCGTTTATTATAAACTGTGGTTACCTAAATTTGCATGCCCGTTTATCTGGTACGCGCCAGTTTATCTAAACCTTATATTTTTTATTAAATATTTTTATGAATATTGAGTATAAATTTTCTAATATATATATATATATGTTTTTTAACAAAATTAATTGGTGATTGTTTGAAATAATAAGTCATGAATTGGTCTTAATTATTAGTATATAATTTATTATTATTATTTTTATAGTAGTTTATCTTTTTTTTAATTAATATATTTTATTTATTTCAAATTGATTCACTATTTAAACATTAAGATTTTAGAAAAAAGAATCTAAAAAAAACGATTTTGTGAAGAATAAAGAAAACAAAACTTAAAGTTGAAATTTGTTTTCATGAGGTCAATATTAACTTAAAA
>JBBMKA010045939.1:0-20421 GCA_037833695.1 Sechiopsis laciniata
AATCTCTTAATTCAAGGGTTCTTGCTTCATTATAAGCTTGGATCTTTGGGCTGAGAATTAGGGTTGCCTTATCATAAGCCTAGGGTTTTGTGCCCATTATTATTCAGGGGTTAGTGCCTACTACTACTATTCATGGGTTTAATGCCCAGTATTATTATTCATGAGTTAGTGCCCATTACTACAATTTAGGGGTTTAATGCCCATTATTATTATTCAGAGGTTAGTGCCCACTACTACTATTCAGGGGTTTAGTGCCCAGTATTATTATTCATGGGTTAGTGTCTGATCTGCATGTTTACTCATTCTAATATAACTATGCAATTGAATGGATTCTAAGCTTAACTCAGTATTAAGTGTGGCTTCGAAATAACTACGTGCAAGTATACACGGTCAGAATGCAGCAAGTAATAAGTAAATTATCGATCTCCACAGGAATTGAGGTCTAGAATTATTCTTACTAGCTTAAGAGTTTGTGCAAATAAATAAAAAGCATGAAATTGATTGTTGATTTAAGTTTTCCTTCTAAGACTCTAAATAAGAAATAAACTAATGAGCATAGGTGAAAATTGCATATATAGAAGATGCTGAATATGTAATAATGGTAAATAGATCCCACGCTTCCCCATCTTAATAAGTGTTTTTCGCACTTAATGATTTGTAACTAACTCTACTTCCGCAGCAGATACTCATACTAAACCTGGGTAACGCATGCGATAGTAAGGTTATTCCTAACCCCTTAAATCATGCAAAAGATCTCATGATGAACTTAACGTAATATACCAGACCTACCTTCAGCTCCCTCTTCCCAGTTTACTGAAGGATAGCATATGTGGTTAGCTAGTCGACGCATACTTAAAAATAAATTGCAACAGATAAAAACTGAGAACCTATAACAACAACAACATGCATTCTACATACAAATTATCACCATAGCTCCTATCTAATAAGACATAGAAATGAACAACAGATAATAAGGGAAATTTAGATATCTCATTACTAAAAGTCGAAACAGTTCTATAATCTTTTTCTAACTAATAAAATACTAAAATAACAGATAGGAATTGATGCAGTTGTGAAGTGTGCAGATTCCTTGTCATCAGCTCCTACAGGCCCCACCAGCTCTGGTTCACGTAGATTGGCTCTTGGCCAACCTACCAGTTCTGGCCACCTTCACCAACTCTTTGACAACTCTCAAGAATTGAGAGTTAATGGCTAAGTATAGTAGTATTTTTCAGGAAACTTTGCTACATCATTAGAAGAATTTGCTAATTTAGTTTGCTTTAGCATAATTATTTGAGCGAAATGTAAAATCATATTGTTTTTTGTTTAGGATAAAATTTTAGAGGTTTGTTGTAGCAAAAGTGCATGATTGTGTGAATCTTCAAGTTTCAATTCTATAAACATGATATTTCGATTTTGCTTCAGCATACCTAAGGAGCAAAATGTGAAAGTGCTAGAAGCTTTGCTGCAAAGTGAATTCCAGCAGAGTTGGCTCTCGGGCAAATATCTAAAGTGAAGAACGCGTGTCAAAGATCTATGCAAGGTATTTTTAATCCCAGCCGTTGTGACTTAACCGATATGGCAAAGAACGTGTACGTGAGATCGTGGAGCAAGAAATGCTGATTGTGGAGCAAAGCCTTGCATGGAGCAGTATAAATAGCAGCCCATCGTCATTGTTGAGGGGATTCTCCATTTTTCTAGAGAGATAGTTGTTAAGCTTTCTTTCCAACCAAATTTCCTTGCCATTTCTTTAGCATTAGTTCGTAGTTTTAGTTGTTTTCCATTTTCACTTGTTTAGCTAGTTAGCTGTAGTAAATGAGTTAGCTAAAGTTGCAGGGCATAGCTGGAGTTGGGTTCAAAAATGTTATTTTTGTGATTTTGTCCAGGCTTCTTCTTAACTTTGTTTCCCCTTTTCTTGTATTTGCTTTATTTTCGCTTTAGCTTTGTTTTTT
Source organism: Sechiopsis laciniata (assembly GCA_037833695.1). NCBI lineage: Eukaryota > Viridiplantae > Streptophyta > Magnoliopsida > Cucurbitales > Cucurbitaceae > Sechiopsis > Sechiopsis laciniata. The sequence goes on from JBBMKA010045939.1 coordinate 1,953, forward strand.
TAGCAAACGTTATTATTATTTTATTTGAATGGAGATAAACTTTGTATATTACTTTGCTTTGAATCTATTTCCATCATGAGTAGATAAATCCATCATCGAAAGGAAATAGGCAAGTAAGAGTATTTCGGTTGAGCAAAGAGGTAGCAAGATGTCAAACTATCAATGCATGCTGTGTTAAACTTAAAATACAATTTTTCTAGCTAACTATTTGTATGTACTCTATTTCACGTTTGAGAAAATAGAAATAGAGTAAACTTATATGTCATAACATTAGGTTTTGCTAAGTTTAATTGTAAATCAAAGAACACTTAGAGATAAGGTTTTCCTAGAGCTGATTGGTTGTTTTAATTATTAGAGTTTGAAAAAACCTAGTTAGAGCTCGAGAGAGGCATTCTAAAGCTTGAGAGATCCAAGAGTTGAGCCATCAGTAGTTTTCTTCTTAGCATAACGCCACTTCGCTCTAGCATAATACTCTGAAAAGTCCTAACCTTCTTCTGACGCCTTTAACCTGATTAAAGCTAGCTTATCTTTCTTTGCATCTTACGTATTTTGTCATTTGAGCTTTGCTCCTATTTTGCTTTAGTAAACTATTTCAGCAAACTTAGTTTTAGCTCCATCACAACAATATTCCCCCGTTACCATGACTCTCTAAATTTCATTTAAATATGTTGTTAATCACTAATCCCTATGGAGATGATTTTTACTTACTTTAAAACTTGCTACAACAAGACTGTGGATACTTGCACAATCTAAAATCTAGGCACCCAACTATATTTCATTTCACTCGCATTTCGCTAGAGCATACTTAGAGCGAACACAGTGTGGCCTGCGTACACCCAACACTCTCGATTGTAGCTTTTTTCTTGATATTTATAGAGTTGATTTACTTGGCTAACAAGTTTGGGTGAGCTGGAAGATCTTCATCAATGTAGGGTTCCTTGATTTTTGCTGGGAATTCTTGATTGTCGCCAAATTGATTGCTTGATTGATTTTCTGTTCTTTCCTTATTGGCATAGTTCTTGAATGCATATGCCTTGGGATTGCGTTATGGTACGCTTCGCTGTTCATATTGATTTGTTCCTCAGCCTCTAAGTTCTGCATTTCCTTTATTGTTTTGCATTAAGCATAGTTTATTCATTCATTTTACTCTAAAATGCGATGTTGAGCCTCTAGCGTGCTAAATGATGAATGCATATGATTTCTAATAGTTTTATTCACATTGAGTCTTTTATAGCATGATTATTTCTCTTGAACCTTCGAAAAATGCGTAATAAATTAGCCTATTTTATGCTCTATTTGAGAGCTATCAAACCCCCAAACTTAAATCATTGCTTGTCCCAAGTAATGGGTGATCTATCTATTAGCATTTTTATTTTCTAAGTCAACCTTCCCCTTTTAAGCTTAACTCTAGCAGATCTTATCGCATCTCATAAACCTAGCATAAACTTCCTTCCTTTATCAGTTTTCAAACTTTCCTCAAGATTTAGGTTCACTTCCAAAATTCTCCCTATCGTGACTGGCAGATTGTTCCTCATTACAAGTATTTCCTATAGCTCAATTTATTGTATTCAACTACTTCTATAACTAAGGTTGGCCAATGCATTTTGTCAAAACTGCTATTTCGGTCCCCTGATTCTGCAAGGATTTTCACTTGTGCTTTATGCATTACTCTTGAATTAATGTCGTAGTTCTTAGAGTGATTTCCTTGAGCATAAAGCATCTCATCTAAGGAAAAGAATTAAAGCTTGCGCTTTGGAATTCCTACAGCTATTTGCTCTTTTCTGTCTTTACTTTACCCAAAATGCGTTGATCTTTATTTTACAATATATATTGCCACTTGCTTGCCCCTCACTTTTTTTTCTCTCTTTTCACTTTGCGGGCTTGCCCTTACCCTCAAACTTAAAATCTTCATTGTCCCAATGAAGGTGAGGCTTAGTTCCCCCAAACTTAATCATTTCTGCAATTAAATATGCTATCTCAAGCTCTAGGATTTCCTTGTAAATTTTTTGTTCTTTTTTCCATGCACGATAAGGACTATTTTGGTGCTAGGTTTTAATCTAGGGGAATTTAAGAATTCTTCTAAAGAAAATGAATTTCTCACTAAAATTTAGTGTTGCGATAATAATGCTAACGCTACTCCTTCAAAAGAAAATTCAACTTCTATTAAAATAAGGGAAAATAATGAAAATTCATCCAAGAATGAGATGCATGCAATATTGAAAGTAAATAAATATGAGAGCTGTTGTAAAACAAAAAATTGCATGCGCAAATAAATATGAGAGCTGTTGTAAAACAAAAAAGATAAGAGAACGGGACTTCCATCAATTGTTCGCATTGGTGCCTTTGTCATCCTTGTCTATGTCTCGCTTTGCATTGATTATTTGTTTCGAAAAACTTTGGCATTTTGGAGTTTTCTTTCAATGCTGTGGAGACCTTCCAAACTAATTCATCACTTTCAGTCTTGTAGGCCCAACATTCTTGAGGATTTATGCTTAGTGTACATCTTCAGAATTTTGTCATTGGGTTGCGGCTGAACACCTTGTTCCATACATAGCATTGTGATAGTGAGTGGATAGAACATTTTCCTACGCTTGGCTGTGACTTAACACTGAATTTGTCCCTCTATTATCTTTCTCAAATTAATGTTGTTTTCACTTTTAATGGCATACAACAGTAGTGCCTGATCTCTGCTTACTATCTTGTCATTGGTTGATGGAATGATTGAGTTTTTTATAAATTGCATCCAACCCCATAGCTCTAGTTTTAGATGCTTTGCTGGAAATGTCCACTGATTTTTCCACTTTACTCCTTCCGTTACAATTGTCTTCGTACACACCTGTAGCTATTTCTTCATTAGCGTCTTCAATAGTTGATGGCATTCTATTCCAATGTTGTCGAGAAGGCGAAAAATGTCATTCAATGTTGAAGCTCTGCAATCTATTACTTGTCCCCCGAAGTACGAAAAAAATGGCTTGTCTCTGTTTAGATTAGCGTAGAACTGGAAAACCCAACCTGGTCTCGCATACATTACTGGTTATGCTAGTTTCTGCCAGCCCAACATACACACCTTATAAAGATCTTTTTCTGGTATGTATACCCCTGGCCAGCTTTGATATTGCTAGAATCTTCTCCTTGCTAGCGTCTCATAAAGATCTGCTGCTGGAACAACTGTATGTCCTTCTCCCTTGGTTCCGACTGCCTTGCCTTTGCTAGCTATTTTCTTACTCGAGGCCATTCGTTATAAGGAAGTTGAGCTATGAGCAGGATCTTTGGATCTTAAAAGTGCAGGCGTAAGGAAAGAATAATCACAACAGGAAAATTTTAAGAACCGACTCAAGAATCTTGCGCTAATTTTCATATCAATTCTTTCCAAAATTTTAGTAAGGAAAATATATGGAAATAACTAAAAGAAAATTGCATAAATGAAAAACTTCCTATTCTAAATTACAAAATAAGGAAATACTGTAAAATTTTGCACTAAGTCAGAAATACCAGATTTTCGCATTCTAGGAATGCTGCTGAGAGGACCTGGGTAGAATTCTTTGTGCTAATTCTGTCCGGTGCGAGTTGTCATTGCTTAGGCCATTTATATAATTTTGGAGCGTAACCATCTTTGATAGCTTGTTTTTGCCTTACTCCATCATGCGCCTTATTGCGTGTTCCTCCTGCTAAAGTCAGAGTTGATAGGGTGCGGAGCGTTAGGATGATGCTCAATTGGGTTGGCAAACCTTGCCCAAGCTTCTTCCTATTGCTGATAGTGTCAATATTGGGACCTCCTTTGTTCTCACAGATAATGTCCTCCTCATTGTCAACTTTAGAAATTGCTAGGTTGGTGAACCTTGCCCAAGCTTCTTCCTGTTGCTGATATTGTATCCTTTGCTCTTCTTCTTCTACTGTGCCTTAAAGCTATGACCTCTTCATTTTTTTTCATGATGGTTAGTCTGAAATCTTCTCATGAGAATCCATAGTCGATTTCATCTATTGCCACCTCGTTAAGTGCTTCAGCCATTAGAAATGTATCTTCTAATTCTGTAACTTCTTTGTTGGCTACACTTTTCCTAAGTGTTTCCTTTAGGGCAGATTCAGTCTTGCGATTTAGTTCTTGGGGCATGGAAATGATTCCATTTTCTCTCATCCAATTTTGATGTTTGAACTGCATTTCATCTTCCATATGTATGTCTCCAGGTGATTGCTCATAATTACATTTCGGGTATCCAGGTTCATTACTCATGTACTCCCTCATATGATTCATGCTGTGACCTCTATACAGATCAATTTGCCTTTGAAAAATGCTATCATGGTCTCCCCTAGCTAGGATATGTTGAATTGAGAATTGTTGTGTTGGTCTTTTCTGCATAGCCTTATTGCTAATAAAAACGTGGTTGTGGTGGGGTAATATTGTTGCTTCAATACTGATTTGCAAAGTGATTATATGCCATCTATGATGATTGTTGCTTCTTGTAATGTGTTGGGACTTCTTTCCCTATTGGTTGATCCAACTTGAATTTTGATTTCCCAGAAATACAAGTTTTCAACCTTTTGGTCAGTGTAAAACTACTCTGAAACTAATAATCCTAATCCCAAATAATCAATCCCCAGCAACGGTGCCAAAAACTTGATTTGCGTGTTTACTCGTTCCGATATAACTATGCAATTGAATGGATTCTAAGCTTAACTTAGTGATAGGTTATGATTCCGGTGCTAATATAATATTCCGTAATTAATTCAAAGTCAACTTAAGCTAAGTGTAACTCAGAATCACTTACGCGCAAGTATACTCGGTCGGGAATTGCAGCAACTAATAAGTATATAATTTTATCAATCCCACAGAGATTGATGTCTAGAGCTAATGCTATTAAGTTAGATTCGTGCATAAAAGTGAAGTATGTGTGTTTAAGTTGTTGTGGTTTGGTTGAAATGCAATCATGTAAACAAATAAAATGCTGAAATTAAATATGATGCAATAAGTAATGCTAAACTAACAATCCTAGAGCATTCTAAGAGCGCAGACTAGCCAACGAGAGTATTGCTTCCCTAATAAAGAAGTACTCCCGCACTTAATAATCTATGGCAGAACCAGCTTCCGCTATGAAATCCATACTTGGGAATAGGGCAACGCAAGCATTAGTGAGGTTATTCCTAACACTTTAAGTAGTGGACAGACGTTCACACAACCTAATGTAGCATACTAGGTCAACATGCAGTCCTTCTTCCGATCAAACTACAAGGTATAAGCGTGGGTAGCTAAGCGACGCATATATATAAAGATTAACATGCAGCAATGTAAAACTCAATGACCTATGCTCCTAGCACATTTCTATTTATGAAGAGTAAACATAAACTCCTACAACGCAGCTATAGAGATAAACATCAAATAGAAGGTAAACCAGATGATTTTATTGCAACTAAGAAATGTTCAAATCCACAGACTATTCCTAATAAAACAGTAAAATGGAATTGGCATAGCCGAAAGTGTGCATTCCCCTTGTCATCGGCTCCTACGACACCACCAATTGTTTTTCTCCACTATAGGCTTCATGGCCGACCGACCAGCTCAACTTCGTCGGCTCCATTTCTCAGTATTTATAGGATTGAATTACTTAGCCACCAAGTCGAGGTGAGCTGCGAAATCTTCATTAATGCAGCGTTCCTTGATTTCTATCGGAATTTATTGTGGATGATCGGTTGACATTTACTATTTAATTAAGATCCTAATTCAACATGCTTCAATTAAGCTTTACCCTAGTTCATGCTTCTGCAACCTGTACCCTTAACATTTACCTAAGATGCTTAGCTAGACATGAAAGTAAGGAAAAGAATAAATAAGAATAAAGTGAAATTCATTGTATAAGAAAACTGAATTAATTCAAATGCAAGAACTGTTCAAAAGGAAAACAATGGTGAAGAAAATAAATAAAGCATAAAATAAACAAAGAAAAGATAAACTAGAAAGCGATAAATGGTGGCAACTACTTGAAGAACATGACTCCATTTCAATAGGAACACGTACTTTGCTTTGAAATCCTACTCCCAAGTGTGGGAGAAGAACTCCAAAAATAGGCACACCTTCTCTCTTGGTTCTTCTCCTATTTATAGGCTTTGAGACGCATGGAGACTAAGGAATCAACTTAGAAGGTAAGGATTGAATTTAGAAATATCTTTTATTACATTTTATCTTTGTTATCTTTTCTCTTGATTCTCGTGACAGATTTCCTCTGATTGATTTTGATAATCACGTCTTTGCTGATTAAGGCATGAATCCCATGATTAATTCAGTTTGTCTATTCTACAATCTGATTGTTGGCATTAGCTCGACATCCGATTCTTTCCTTTTTTAAGGTTTTTCATCTGATCTGATCTACGATTTTAATATCAACATTTCTGACTCCGCATTACTCTTCTCATCTCCATACTGCTATGATTTTTGCATCGCTTTGCATTAATTCTTAGTTTATTTTTGCAACGGATATTTTTCCTTTACAAATATTATTTGGAAGATCCCGTGGTTCTACATTTACGCTTTTAGCATTTCAAATTCTCCTGGATGCGATGCTAATAATGTTTCCAATTCCAGTAGATATAGCAATAAATTAGTGTAGCATGGAATCTTTGGCATTTAAGTACAAAAAGCATTCAACATTCACATTTTACTCTAAAATGCACTATTTTCCATAGCCTTTTATATTTAATCTCATAAATCATACATGAACCTCATTTATATGAATTTCCCATCTTAATGCTATTCTAACTTTAAAGTTCATTCAATTAATGCACAAATACCTTTAGAATATATTAAGATGTTAGCCTAAATAATGCTATATTTGAGAGCAATCAACACCCTTCAGTTGAAGAACCTCCAACGCTCAAATTAAAACTCCTCCTCGCGCATTTGATGTACGCTTATTTGGGAGAGAAAGAGACTTTTCCAATTGTCATCTCATTGCAGCTAACCCCAAACAATGAGAAACTGATTTTAGAGTTACTCAAATAACACGCAAGGGCGATTGGATGGACTTTGGCAGATATAATAGGCATCAGTCCTACATTTTGCATGCATAAATCATTCTAGAGGAAGATACCGATAACTCAGTTGAGCAACAAAGAGGTTTAAATCCTGCCATGAAGAAAGTGATAAAAAAGGAAATCATAAAATGGCTAGATGCAGGAGTAATTTATCCTATATCAGATAGCCAATGGGTAAGTCCTATAGAATGATTTGATTCCACCAGGAACAGTGACTGGATGGCATGTGTACATGGACTAAAGGAAGTTGAAAAAGGTAACCAAGAAAGACCACTTTTCATTACCCTACATAGATCAAATGCTGGACCGCATCACAGTGAAGGATTATTATTACTTTCTAGACGGATATTCAGACTACAATCAGATTACCATTGATCCCAAGGATCAGGATAAAGCTTATGAGATATTCGCGTTCAGAAGAATGCCTTTTGGACTCTGTAATGCTCCAGCTACATTCCAAAGATGCATGATGTCAATCTTTTCTGATATGCTTGAACATATCAAGAAAGTTTTCATGGATGATTTCACGGTGTTTGGAGACAGCTTTTCCAACTGCTTAGGAAATTTAAAGAAGGTGTTACAACGCTATGAAGAAACACATCTTGTACTAAATTGGAAAAAATGTCATTTTATGGTCAGAGAAGGAATCGTGCTTGGACATAAGATTTCTAAGGCTGGAATGGAGGTTGATCAAGCAAAGATTGAAGCTCTCGATAAGTTAGAGCCACCAAAGAACGTGAAAGGAGTGCGCAGTTTCTTAGGCCACACTGGTTTCTAGGCATTTCATTAAAGATTTTTCAAAAATCGCGAAGCCGTTGTGTGAACTCCTGGAAGCTGAGTGCCCCTTTAATTTTGATCAACGAAGCTTACACGCTTTCGAACAGTAAAAAAAGGCTCTAACCACCGCTCCTATAATGATATCACCTAACTGGAAGAGAAACCTTTCGAGCTTATGTGTGACGCTAGTGATTATGTGAAAGGAGCTATTTTAGGACAAAAAGGAGAAAAGTTGATCCATCCTATACTATGCCAGTAGAACCTTAAATGACGCGCAACTCAACTACACCACTATTGAGAAAGAGCTTCTAGCTGTGATTTATGGGTTAGAAAAATTTAACTCTTACTTGGTAGGATCAAAGGTGATTTTTTTTACGGACCACATGGCAATAAAATACCTCATAAGTAAAGCCAATGCTAAACAAGATTGATCAGATGGATCTTGCTTCACAGGAATTCGATAATGAGATCAAGGATAAAAGGGGTGTAAGAATGTGGCAGCAGATCATCTATCTCGATTAGAGAATAGACGAACTGATTCTATCATGATCAGTATATCCAAAAAATTTCTTGATGAGCAACTGTTCGTGATCAATCTCACCAAAGAAAAGGGTTTCCCTTGGTTCGCTGACATTGCCAACTACTGATAGCTCTCAAATAGAGCATATTTTAGGTTGTCTTGGTTTGCATTATTCTAGAAATAAAGGGGAAAATGAGCGCTAACAGAAGAAATGCGATGAAAGAACATAGAAATCAGTATGCATTCATAAATTAGCATCGAAAGCATAGTTTTGCATTTTTAGCATAAATCTTGAGTAAACTGTGCTAAATCAATGCTAAAGGCAGGACATATAAAGCTACACCGCAGAAAAGACAATTAGAGCAAACGATGATCAACAGAGTGAGAAGGCGCGAATTCAAAATGAAAACACGTTCGGAAAAGACACGCCAATAAGGAAATAATCGAGAGTTAATCAGTAATTAAGGTGGCATCAATCAAATAAATTCTAGCAGAAATCAAGAGATCCTACATTAATGAAGATTTCACAGATCACCTCAACTTGTCGGCCAAGTAAATCAACTCTATAAATACCAAGGCAGGGAGCCGAGAAGGGTGAGCTAGTCAGTTGACCATGAAGCCTATCGTGGAGAGAAGCAAATGGTGGTGTTTGAAGAAGCCGATGACAAGGGGACTACACTCTTCAGCCGTGCCATTTCCATTTTACTGTTTTATTAGGAGTAGGTTGTAGTTTTAAACATTTCATAGTTACAATAAAATCGTCTGGTTTAACTTCTATTTGATGTTTATCTCTATGGTTGCACTGTAGGAGTTTTCGTTAATTATTCATGAATAGAAGTATGCTAGGAGCGTAGGTCATTGAGTTTTACATTGCTGCATGTTATTTTACATATATAAGCGTCGATTAGTTACACACACATATACCTTGTTGTGAGTTCCGAAGTAGGAACCGCATGTTGACCCAGTATGCTACATTAGGTTGTGTGAAAGTCTTTTCAGCGTTTAAAGTGTTAGGAATAACCTTTCTAAATGCTTGCGTCGCCCTATTACTAGTATGGAGTTCGCAGTGGAAGCTGGCTCTGCCATAAATCATAAAGTGTGAAAGTACTTATTTGTTAGGGAAGCAAGACTCTTTTTTACTATCCCGCGCGCTTAGTATTTTCTAAGATTGTTAGTTATCATTACTCATTGCATCATATTTATTTTAGTCTCAGCATCATATTTATTTACGCATTCAATTTCAAACAATTCAACAACTTATACAACTCGTGCTTTACTTTTCTGAACGATTCTTATCTTAATAGTGTTACTCTAGACAATCCAAGTGGGATCGATAAATTTATATACGTATTACTTGCTGCAATTTTCAACCGCGTATACTTGCTCGTAAGTGATTCTGAGTTACACTTAGCATAAGTTGACTTTTAATTAGTTACTGGACATTATATTAGCATCGAAATCGCACCAATCAAGTTTTTGGCGCCGTTGCTGGGGATTGATTATTTAGAGTTAATATCATTAGAAGAAGAGTAGTTATTTATTGTGTAAAAGGTTGCATTTTTTAATTTCAAGAAAATTGAGGTTTAGATTGATACAACCAACAGGGAAACAGAATCCCACAACAATACATTATCACAGGCACGAGCATAAAAAATAGCATTCAATCATTTTGCAAATCAACAATGGATGCATAATAACCTTCCATAGCAAACATACAAATTTCAGCAACAAGGCTATGCGGAGGAGATCAACACAACAGAATTCTGTTCAAACTAGAACTATCAGTCATAGTTTGGGGGAAATCATAGCAGCATCTATCAGCATCATTTCGATCTACAAGGAGATCGCAGCAGCATGGGGCATGCATGGGACACTAGGAGACATGAACTTAAGAGTCTAGTGGATACTCATAGGCAGTCTCTAGAAGATACAAATACGGAAGAAGAAGAGCAGCTAAGACGAAGACAATGGATGAGGGACAATGGTATTATATGAGAGCCTCAACATCCCAACAATGAGCATCAACAATCTCTGACAATACGAACAGCAGCATGCACAGCAAGCAATATAAGGGCAGAAGAGACATATTTAGAGGCAGATGTACTTAATGGAGGAGCAGCGATGGATTTTTAGCGAGAAAGAACTCCCGTGGGAAGATTTTTGGCTGGCCACAATCACAAGAGAAAGAGAAGCCAAGGAATTACAGCTTGTAGCAGAAATAGACAGAGAACAAGAGAGACGTTTTAAGCAACAGGAGGAAGCATGAGCAAGGTTTGCCACCCTTGCCAATCCTGAGGCTGACAAAACAGAATGCGTTATGATGGAAAACGAAGGAAGTTCTAATGTTGATACTAAGCAAAACTCAATTAATGAAAGCAAAAATGAAGATGAAAATCTTCAACAAGAAGGCATGAAAGGTAATGAAACTGAAGAGCCGATTGAAGAGGTTCTACATCAAACCGAAAGGGGAGATATAGAATCAATTATTCAGTAGGAAGAAAGTTATAGCATAGAAGGTCACAGCAACCTACCAACAATGGTGCCTGATATTTTCTCGTTATCAAACGCAGACGCATCGCAAGAATTGACTAGCCGAGAAAGCGACACTTGGGCAATTCAAATGAGCTTCAACTCAGAACTCTGCACCTTATCAACGCTTGGATTGGTAGGAAATTTACTCATCAAGGTGCATGGCGAAGAAAGGCAAGAAAAGGCGATCAAGATGGCTTCGTCCCAAAAAATTTTAAATGGCACAACACTGAAGAATTATGTTGGACGGAATTAGCATAAAAGTTCCGCCCAGATCTGCTCAGCAGCATTCCTGGAATGCAAAAATTAGGTATCTCTGACTTTGTGCAATTTAATTATAGGATTTTATTAGAATAGGAAGTTTTTCTATATTTGAAATTTTCTCTTTATTGCATTTAAAAAAAAAATCCATAGTTTAGGAAGGAATTGGTTCGAATTTTTGAATAGGTGTAGAATTTTAGTTTTCCTTTTGTGATTACTTCTTTCCTTACACTAGGATTTTCAAAAATCTTTGCAAACTCTATAAAAGAAACTTGGTGTACGGATGAATAGACCACAGTAGTTCAGTCATAACCTTGGAAATTCAAAATTCTGTGTTTTCTCTTCAAATGGCCTCAAGCAGCACTTTACCTCAAAAGGGTAAGGTGGTCGATAGCGGCGGCGATAAAGGCACAGAGGCATCAGTCGAGGGTAAGTATGCAGCATTGGTTAGGAAAAGGTTTTTGCAAGATCATGGATGGTTGGAGGCACTAATACCAGCAGCAACGTTGTACCAATTATGCAAGATGTACTTGTCACAACTAGCAATGCCCACTGAGAATGCAAGACATGACTAAGTTTGTCAGTTTTATGAAAATCTGAACAAGGAAACAAAATTCTTTTCTCGAGTTGAAGGACATTTGATAGATTACAGAGCCACAGCTCTAAACGAACCTTCCCTACTTCCTGACAATTTCGGAGACAAAGGGCGAAATATGCTCAATAAGCCAACAAAGAGGCAGTTGCAGGAGTGTGCAAAGACAATTGGAATAGAAGGAGCTAAATGGAAGAATCAATGGCCATTTCGGATGGATCATTAAACTAGAACTGTAAAACTGGGTTAAATTCATTAAGAAGGCGATAATCCCGCCCACCAATTTAAAGATAGTTAGCAGGGAACAAGCTCTATTACTCTACGCATTACAAGTTGGAATAGACATGGATATAGGCAAGATAATAGAAGAGCAGATTCAGCGTTGGGCTTTGGCCAAACGCGGAAAGATGTTTTTTCCGCATGTTATAACAAGATTGCATTTGGATCAAGCAGTTCAACCACAGCCAACTGACAAAAATCCTAAAGGTGCACACTAACCATCATGAAAAGGGTATGGAGCAGAGCAACAGAGAGTGCAGAAAGAAATTTGAGGAATTCCTAGCTCATGACATTCTGATCAAACACTTCGAACAGCTCTTCATAAATTCACGAGATTTCTAGGAGTATGCGAATAAAAGAAACGCAGTCATACTAAAGGTAGCTGCAGCTATTACAGACTACTGCGAATGGCCTGAGAATCCAAAAGAGTTGCTTCAATCGGAGGGAGGCAAGGGCAGTGGAAACAATGCGACAACTTAGATGAAAGTCCCGTTCTTTTTTTAGTCGCTTTACGCATTTTATTTCCCTTCTGCATGCATTTCATGATTAGTGGCAATTTTATTTTTATAGGAACATGCATTTCATTCTAGGATGCAATTTGTTTTATTTCCCTTTTTAATATTTATAAAATTCAGCAATTTTCCCTTTGAAAGTTCAACGAAGAATGAATATCGCAAAAAATTAAACTTAGCGGAAAACGTAATTTCAATTAGAAGAATTCTTAGGTTCCCTTAGATTCAAACCTAGCAGTAGAATAGTCTTTATCATGAACGACGGAAAGAACCAAAAATTCGCAAGGAAGTCTTAGAGCTTGAGATAGAGTAAAGCAATCACAGTAATAGCTAGGTTTGGGGGAACTAAGCCTCACCTTCATTGAGGAAAATGAAGAATTTAAGTTTGGGGGTGAGGGCAGCCCGAGGAGTGTGAAAAGAAAGGTTTAACTTAAAAATTAAAAAAAAATAGAGAGAGAGAGAGAGAGAGTTCATAAAATAAAGATCAACCTACTCTGGCAAAAATAAGAAGGGGAAAGAAAGGTGCATAAGCCTAAGGAACCTTAAGTATTCCGCTCTCTCCAAAGTAGCGCAAGCTTGAAATTCTTCTGTATAGGTGAGTTGCTTGATTCTCAAGCGATTTATTTTAAGAACTACGGAATTTAGTAGATATGAGTGCAAACTAAGAGAAATGCGAAAAGCATAACTAAAATCCTTGAGGGATATAAGGGGCCTGGATAAACCATCTTAGTAGAGTAAGTTGGGCAAACTTAGACTAGAAATTGTGATATAATAGAATGAACTATGAGAAATACTTGCGATGAGGAACAATCTGTCAGTCATGGTAAAGATGATTTTAAGGTTAAACCTGAATCTTTAGGAAAGTTTGAAAACTGAAAAGAGAAAGAAGTTTTTCGCTTAGAATATGATATGCGATAAGAATTGTGGAAGTGGGTCGAAAGAGTGAAAATACTGAAATAACTAGGATTAGCCAACTAGGCGGTTATGCATTACCTGAGGATAAGCAATGATTTAAGTTTGGGGATTTGATAGCTCTCAAATAGAGCATATTTTAGGTTGTCTTAGATTGCATTATTCTAGAAATAAATGGGGAAAATGAGCGCTAACAGAAGAAGTGTGATGAAAGAACATATAAATCAGCATGCATTCATAATTTAGCATCGAAAGTGTAGTTTCGTATTTTTAGCATAAATCTTGAGTAAACTGTGCTAAATTAATGCTAATGGCAGAACATATAAAGCTACACCGCGAAAAGGAAAATCAGCGCAAACGATGATCAGCAACGCGAGAAAGCGCGAATTCAAAATGAAAATACGTTTGAAAAAGACACGCTAATAAGGAAATAATCGAGAGTCAATCAGTAATTAAGGCGGCATCAATCAAATAAATTCTAGCAAAAATCAAGATATTATGCATTAATGAAGGTTTCACAGCTCACCTCAGCTTTTCGGCCAAGTAAATTAATTCAATAAATACTAAGGCAAGAAGCCGAGAAGAGTGAGCTCGTCGGTTGGCCAAGAAGCCTATTATGGAAAGAAGCAAATGGTGGTGTTCGTAGAAGCTGGTGACAAGGAGACTACACATCTTCAGTCGTGCCAATTCCATTTTACTGTTTTATTATGAGTAGCTTGTCGTTTTAAACATTTCATAGTTGCAATAAAATCGTCTGGTTTAACTTCTATTTGATGTTTATCTCTATGGTTGCGTTGTAGGAGATTTCGTTAATTATTCATGAATAGAAGTATGCTAGGAGCGTATGTCATTGAGTTTTACACTGCTGCATGTTATTTTACATATATGTGCGTCGATTAGCTACCCACGCACGTACCTTGTGGTGAGTTCGAAAGAAGAAACCGCATGTTGACCCAATATGCTACAATAGGTTGTGTGACATTCTTTTCACTGTTTAAAGTGTTAGGAATAACCTTATTAAATGCTTGCGTTGCCCTGTTACTAGTATGAAGTTCGCAACGGAAGCTAACTCTGCCATAAATCATTAAGTGCGGAAGTACTTATTTGTTAAGGAAGCAAGACTCTCTTTGACTAGCACCCGTGCTTAGTATTTTCTAGGATTTTTAGTTATCATTACTCATTGCATCATATTTATTTTAGTCTCAGAATCATATTTATTTATGCATTCAATTTCAAACAATTCAACAACTTATACACCTCATGCTTTACTTTTCTGCACGACTCTTATTTTAATAGTGTTAGCTCTAGACATCAATCCCTGTGGGATCGATAAATTTATATACTTATTACTTGCTGCAATTTTCAACCGCGTATACTTGCGCGTAATTGATTCTGAGTTACAATTAGCATAAGTTGACTTTGAATTAGTCACTGGACATTATATTAGCATCGAAATCGCACCGATCAACTATCTAGCAAGCCATGTCATCCCACCTGACTTATCAAGGCAGCTAACCAAGAGATTCTTTCATGAGATTCGATTTTACTTCTGGGATAAACCATTTTTGTATAGGCAAAGTGTTGATGGAATGATAAGACGATGCGTAGAAGAACACGAGATAAATGCAATACTGAAAGCATGCCATACATCACCATATGAAGGACACTTTGGAGGAATGCGCACCGCGGTAAAAGTTTTACAGTCAGGATATTTCTGGTCGAGCATATTCAAGGATGTGCATCATTATGCAAAAGCATGGGATAAATGCCAAAGGAAAGGGGGATGAAATGCCATTAACATCAATTCTTGAGGTCAAACTATTCGGCGTCTGGGGAATCGATTTCATGGGCCCATTTCCCCCTTCGGGTAGAAATTTGTATATCCTGGTTGCGGTTGATTACATTTCCAAATGGGTTGAGGCTATTGCCACATCTTTCAACGATGCTAAAACGATTATAAAATTCCTCCACAAGAACATTTTCACAAGGTTTGGTACTCCGCGAGGACTAATGAGTGTGAGAGAACGCACTTCAAAAATAAAGCAATGGTGTAGGTGCTACACAAGTAAAATATCAAGCACTGCATTGCAACTCTTTATCATCCGCAAACCAATGGCCATGCTGAAGTATCTAACCGCGAGATAAAGAGCATTTTAGAGAAAGTTATTGGACCTAACAGAAAAGATTAGTCTGTTCGACTAGATGACTCTCTTTGGGCCTATCGAACTGCACTCAAAACTCCCCTGAACATGTTGCCTTCTAGAATTGTGTATGGGAAGGCATGACACTTGCCAATCGAGTTAGAACACAAAGCTTTCTAGGCTCTTAAAAATCTAAACCTTGATCTTTAGAAAGCCGATTCCGCCAGAATGTTGCCATTACTTGACTTAGAAGAGCATATGCACTTCTCTTACGAGAATGCAAAGTTATACAAGGAAAAGACTAAGAAATGGCATGATCGTAAGCTGACCCCTCGAACTTTTAAGGTGGGTCAGTAGGTGTTGTTATTTAACTCTCAACTTCATTTGTTTCCAGGAAAGCATAAGTTCAAATGATCTGGCCCATTTTTCATTGCACAGGTCAAACTAGGAGGAGCAATCTGGATTAAGAATGAGTCAACGAAGAATGAGTTTGCAGTCAACGGCCAGAGACTCAATCATTATTGGCACGAGGATGTTCAGCGCAGGATATCTTCATTCGCATTGACTGAAGAATAATCACGCGAGTATGCGAGTCGAGCGCGTGCATATCGAAACGTTTAATTTTTGCTCTGCGCATGCTAGTTTGAATATTTCCTATTTACCTATTCGAGAAGTTATCTGATTTTACTGCTTTATTTATTTTCATCCCGTTATTTAAATTCTAAATATTTTTTTATTTTTTTAAGTAAATTTCTCTATACATTCAATTATGCAAAGATTACGAGGGAAATAGAATACAAATCAGTACACGTGGAGGATTAGGGCAATCATTCCAATCATTAACTACAACAAAAAATTGAGCGGTTGGATCTCAGGATAGTTGATCCGAGGGTTTGCAGTAACTGCATAGCCACCATAACTCAACAGTCGAACTGATGCAAGGCATCGATTGCTGATCATCTTGCCCCTTGGTGAGATCGATAAATACCTCGAATTACCTTCTTTATAATCTCTTTACCTGAAATCTAAACCTTTACCCCTTCTACAAATTCAAACTGTAACAATTTTCACCATGGTATGTAGACTTGCATAAAATTACCGAAGATGGTGGAATCTGTGAATAAAAGGTCAATGAGAAGTTGACCCCACTCAGGCTCTTGAGCCAGTCGACGATGTGCCTGCAAACAATGTGGTCATACAGCCACAAGTTAGAAGACGAAGGCGCAGGAGAATGACGGTTTCACCTACAAGATCAGCAGGGCACGAGGAAGCCGAAGAATCTGAGGATGCCTCTAGAGAAGAAAGGGTTGTTACCTCAGCACTACGACCAGTGGTGTGTTAGGGATTATGCTCTTAAAGTCTATTAGTTTGTATTTAAAGAACAAGCATTTAATGTTAGACAATTAATGTTATTTTTAGTAATTAATAAAAGTTATTATTTTCATTAATTTTGCATTTAATATACAAACGTCGTTCAACTTTATCGCATTAGTTGGATTAATAGCGATATTTTGATGTACACTTGGACAAGTATGTGAGACATACAATTAGATCTAGTTTCAAGTTAATAACCTAAACGTCTATAGTATATGGACTAAGGCTTGGAGCCTAAGTCTTGGTGACACTGTTGGTACGGCCTGCTTTGCAAAGGTTGCAAACAAACTGATCCTGGTTGTTCATGTGGAGACAAGTGATGCAACGGCCCAGTTTTTCATTTCGGTTCTCCAGGTATGTTCGGTTACTTTTTCTATTGTTCGGTTAGGCTATTAGGGCAGCTTGGACCTCTGGGGATATTTTGGTAATTTTACCTTCAGGGGTAGTCTCGTCAGTTTCCAGGGTTTTGGGGTTGTTCGGTTTAATTGCTAAGTTTGGGTTTCCTTCGGTTTCAGGTTTTTGGAGCTAGCTTTGCCTTTTTGGGAGGATTGGAGCTTCTGTTATTTATTTGAGAAAAATAGAAGTAAAAGACGTCGTCGCCAGGACTTGAAGCCGGAACCTGAGAGGACACGTGTCGCGACCAGGTTCCTCCCTTCCTTTTGCCGAGACTTAGGGGTTTTTTTTTAGCCACATTCCTATTTCTCTTTTCATTCGCAAAAAGAGAAGCTCTTCTTCCTCATTCTCTCTTTTCTCTCCAATTGCCTAGAACCCTATTGTCTTCTCCTTCGCCCAAGCTCCCCAGCCGTTTGCCTTGCCCAGCTGCACGCGCATCCCTTCGTTTTCTCTTCGTTTTCTCTTCTGCCAAGCCACAGCCGGAACCTGGGAGGACACGTGCCACGCCCTAGCCCGATCACTCCCAGCTCGCCATCGCACGTTGCCTAGCCCACCAGCAGTTCGATCGCCAAGCAGACACACGCCTCAGCTTGCCACATACCCAGCTTTACCGTTCGCCCGAGCGCCTCGCTTCGCCAGATCGGTTGCGAGCTCACCCTCCCTGCACCTTCGCCAGATCGATTGCGAGCTTACCCCAGCGCACACGCTAGATCGCTCGCCATCGTCCCTCGCCTCAGCATCCAGCTATCTGCGTCCCGATCCATCGTACGCACCCAGCAGATCGCGCATCCCCGCCGCGATCGCATGCACGCCTTCGTCCAGTAGCTTCGCGCTCCTTTGCCATAGCCGCACTGCGCCTAGCCTCGCTCGCCCTTAGCCGCAGCGCCAGCTGCACTTGCGCCCCAACTTTGCCAGCAGCCTTGCGTGCACGCCATCATCGAGTCTTCACCAGCCCATACACTTCCTGCTTGCTGTCTGCCGCACAGCCTTGTCCGAGTGCTACTGCACGCTAGCTGTCGAGCCTTGTTCCTCGGTTAGGGTAACTTGTCCCGAGCCTTGTGCGTTTAGTTGCCTATTTCCGTTTAGCTGCTAGATGTTAATTATGTATTTGTAATTTATCTGCTAGGTTGTTGGTCTACAGCTCAAGGAGCACTTT
>JBBMKA010045980.1:0-20417 GCA_037833695.1 Sechiopsis laciniata
GTTAGCCGAAGCGAAGGTTGAACACGAGCCCAAGGAGAAGGAAAGCTTCGCTGGAATATTTGAGGAAGCGAACTCTGAGCAGAATCTTGTAGACGAGCCCAAGGAGGAAACTTTCACTATTACATGGAAAAATAACGAGCAGTTTAGCGAAGTAGCAAAAACGAAAGAATCAAATGTGGGCATTTTCGCCGAAGAAAATGTGATCGAAGTGTTCGCTGAAGCCAATGAAGAAAAAAAATCTGATCAAGTGCCTATTGAAAAGGAAAAAGAATCTATTGTTGAAGATCTGTCTCAAAAGCCTCAACTTGAAAAAGGATTCAAGGAGAATTTTATCACACTTGAAATTCCTCCACCTCCATGCCCTCAAAAGGGGAATGCCGAGGAATGCTTTGATAAATTTTTGGTGAAGCAAAATCAAGCGAATGGAGAAATTCAAGCGAAAGCCTTGACGATTGGGGTAAGTATTGTTGCTCTATGTGTAAATCTGATATGTTCGATCATGGTCTCTGTCCCAGGTAAAAATGAGAAATTATGTGAGCATCAACGAAGGCTCAAGCAAGCCATCAAGGATGGGGCGCGACAGAAGATTATTATCTGGCCTCTCGCTGGAGTTTAATTCGCTGGAGCAAAGGTATTATCTGATTTGATTTCATAAAAATTACTCCAAGTTAGGCAGAAAATTTGAATTCGGAGTGGTCTCTCATCTTTCGCTTAGAAAATAATTTTGCGAGGGCAAAAGTTGACGGCGGAATGAGGTCATGGTGTGAGGTCATCAGATCGTGCACGTCTTAAGAGCGTGGCATTAATCGTCTGGCAAGTTTCGATACGTGTCAAGAGGTAATCTAATCTAATGGTCGAGGCTTCGCCACGACTAAAGAGACATTTCGCTTCCCAAGGCCGACCGTTGCCCTAATCCGCGCAGCCTATAAATTCCACATTTCATTCACGTTTTCACTTTTCACGCTTTTGAATTCCCAAATTTCTCTCGAACTCCCTAAATTTTGCCGAGCTTTCGCCACTTTCAAATACCCTTGACCAAATTTCTAATTCCCAAATGGCTTCCCGAGCTCAAATCCCTGTCACCTCATCCAAGAAGCCCAAAATATTGGACAAGAAGCTAAGTGTCCTCGCGGCTGCGAAGCTTCGTATGCAAGCCTCCAGCGGAGTAGCACCCAGCTCTGCAGTATCAGAGACTCCTTCTGTGGGAGTCTGGCGAAAGATTGTCCTAAAAAAGTCAGCGAAGGCGGTGGACAAGGCAGCGGGTGGCCCCTCTGTGGACACAAAAATTCGATCACAGAGCGAAGGTACCTTCGCCAAGACCTCTAGTGCAGCGTTAGTTCCGGCGAAGAAGGTTGGCCCAACAGCCAGTTCAGTCAAGTCTGCAGAGCTGCAAAAGAAGCGGCCAGTCGAGAAGAAACTTGTTGAGCCCGCTGTGGCGAAGCCTGTTGTTCTCGTTGTTGTTTCAGCGAAGAAAGCTGTTGAGCCAGAAGACTCTACCCATGAGGCATTGCGGAAGCGAATGGCAGAATTGGAGGCTGAGTTGGAAAAGTCGAGGGCAGAGAATAGGCAAATTTTGGAAAAGAAGGAGAAAAAGGAAAGAAAGAAGAGAGAAAGGAAGAAGAGGCAGCTGCGAAGACGCAGCGGAGGGCGGAGTGAAGTACTAAGGAAACTTTCCAAGCATCTGTGGCTGAAGGGAGTGGTACAGTGGTAGTTGAGCCTAGCTGCGAAGTGCAGCTTGCTGACCAAGGATTCATCGGCGAAGACTTCGAAGAAGAGGCTGTGGAATTTATGGAGGAGCTTGTGGTGGATGAGGCACAACTAGCGCTTCGCCAGGATGATGCTAACGACTAAGAACTCGACTCAGACAACGAGAAGGAAGAACGGCTGGACGATTTAGCGAAAGAAGTCACGAGTTCCTAGCAAGACTTTGACGAAGAGCTTGAAAGCTTCGTGAGTCCAGATAGCGAGGTAGGAGATCAGAGTAAAGCTGAAGATTCGCCGACTGGTGATGCACACTTGGCAGCTGGTCAAGTTGAAGCTTTCCCATCCAGCAGCAAGACAGTCAATCGAAAGGGGAAGGGCCTTTTTATAAGCGAAAGGGTTATCAGCTCGAGCGAAGATCTGAATGACGAATTGGACGAGGCCCTCCTCGCCCTTTTGAACTCTGAAGCAGAAAGCAAACCCGAGCTAGCACAAGTTCAGCAAAGCCTGTAGTTGAAGAGCATTCCAAGGCTTAAACGATAAAGAGTCACAGAGCCTTCGATCACCCCTTTACCTCCTACAAAACAATCAAAAAAATTTGGTAAAGAGCCAAGCGGAGCCAGTAGCAGTCGCTCATTCGAAGCCAGACAGCAAAAGATCAGCAAGAACATCATCGAATATCAATCGAAGAAGTTTTTGTCCGAGCAGTCCTTTGACCCTAATCTGAGAGGATTTCCGCCCACTGTGGTCGAGCAAATTGAAAAACGAAGATGGGGGAAGCTTTATACAGAGCTCGATTCAGCGAGGTGAACGTGGGTGATTAAATTTTACACTAGCCTACTAGATCGAAATAGCTTCAAGGCCACGGTTCGCGGTCGTGAAATCAACTGGGCTCTAGAGGCTTGGAATGACCTTTTTGGGCTCGAGGACAAAAGGTCTGAGTACGAAGATTTGTTGGATGAGTACTCGGAAGAAGACTTTCAGACTTTGCTAGAAGTCATTGGCGAAGTAGGGCGAGTTTGGGCCTCATTCTTAAAGTCTTTGCTCATGCCAATATCGCATGAGTCCACTCTGACAGTTCTGCGAGCTCTGTTGATCTGTTGCATCATGACGGGCATGTCGGTGAACGTTGGAAAGCTCATCGCGTGGGAGATTCGCTCTTAGAAAGGGCGAAAGGCGAGCTACTTTCTCTACCCACACTTCATCTCAGCACTTTGCCTGTTCCAAGGGGTGAAGGGCCAGCCTAATGATCCATTCTTGCTGACGAGGAAGTGTTTGACTTTCGCTCCAAAGGCTTCGGCCAGAGGCTCTCGCCCAGCAAAGAAGACCAAGGTATTGACAAGCGACAGCGACGAACAGCTTCAGTTGTTAAGGGAAATTAGAGATGAAAATCGCAGTTTTCATCGCTATTTTCTTCAGCGAGAGCGAGTTCTTCAAGTCGTACTTAACCAGTTGAAGGGAGGCCCTTTCCAGCTACCTTCTTTCCAGAGCTTCCGCCGCTACCAGAAGAATCCAACAAAGATCTGCCTGAACCATAATGGAAGTCCTCCGTTCTCTTTACTCTTCTCTTCTCTCTTTTGTTATGTTTGTTTGCATGTTCGCTTTTCGCGTATTGTAATTTCATCTTTATAAGCTCGCATGTACACAAAAAAAAAAAAACTTGAATGTTAATACTATTTTGTTCGCTTTAGCAAGCTGTTTTCATATCTCTGCGACATTTCATTAACTCTCCTTCGGAAAAATTCAATTTTATTTCTTTGTAAATTAATTTTATATCTTATTTATGCTGGTGCGAAACATTAAATTGAACGAGTGGAAATTTTGCGAAGAGTAGAGACCTTAGTTTTTGAAAATTCATTAAGTTTAGACATTCAATTTCGCAGAATCATTTAGCTTAAGCAAACTCAATTCGAATTAACCAATGCCTTAAACTTTTAGCAAACTTTAAGTTTGGGGGTGCTGCGTGTTTTTCATTGGGACAATGAAAAGTCCAAGTTTGGGGGTGGAGTTTGCCGAAGCAAAAATGTAAATATGCTCGCGAAAAGCGCAGAAATTGAACATGCTTCAGGAGCGATTCAGAGTAGAAAACTTAGTTGGATAGTTGCCATTTCGCTGTAGTAAAAGGTGAGATTTGCAAGCCAAATCCTGGGTTGGATAAAAACATGAAAAAATTCAAAATTTTCCCAAATACTTGCGAGAGCGAAGTGAATCAAAGGGCTAGTAGCCCAAGTTTCTGGGATCATCTCTCCACCGTCGTTTGCTCTTACATTGCGTATCTATCTTTATTATCAAATATTTGATGAAAATTGAGCAAGCGATAGTAGGAAACGTAAGTGAGGGATCCCCAACAAACTGTAAAAGGAGAGTAGTCACTTCGGCAAAAGAAGAGAAGTACCAAGTTAAAGGGAGCAAAAGGGCTTAAAGCGAAAAGTTAAATCCAATTAACTAGGGAAAGCTAGAAGAACCAAAGAATTGAATGTCTAAGCCAAAAGAAGTTTTCGCGAACGAATAGCTAAAGCGAATTGTAAAATGGAGTTTTCTGAAAATCTAAAGCTTCGCCCAGCATGATCTAGTTATAGAAAAACTTTACTTAGAAATACTTTTGAATTCTCGGATTGAGCTGTTGATGACATTAGAAAAGTATGAAATGAAGTTTGCTGTGGCGAACGAAAATAGGAAAAAGCCAATTCTCTCCATTAGAACGGAGCTATTACTCAAGACGAGGAATAGTGTAAGTTTAGGGGTGTGATAACTCTCGAGAATTGAGAGTTAAAGTAGCTTAAAAGAATATATTTTTAGTAGAATTTGCTATGATATCGTAATTTAATGTTGAATTTCGCCCCATCAAACCAAAATTTATGCTTAAACGAAACATCCCATAGTTTTCTGATTATGATGCATTTTAGAGGTTCGCTCTAGCGAAATATGCTTGATTGTGTGCAAATTTATGTGTTTTAACAAAAGAATTGATATTTTCTTGTTTGTCTACAGCGAACTTGATGGAGCGAAGCGAAATGAAGATTTTGCCAACCCGAAGGTCATGCCTAACAAGCAGCCCGAAACATGTACCACCATTTCGCAGAACGGAAGCATTAGGATGAAGAAGCGATACGAGGGAATATTTGTCGTATTCAAAAGGGGCACGTGGCAGAAATCAGATGCTACACGAGTAAATCACAGCCGTTCGTACTTGTCGGCTCTGACCTCGCGACAAAATAGATCATGGAGCAGAAGAAGGTCAGAGTATCGCAACTGTCGTCAGAGCAGTGATCGTGGAGTTGGATTTCGCAGAGCTTGTCGGGAGCCCTATAAAAGGCGAACGTCTCATCAGAGCAAGTCGTTGGGAGTCTTTTGGAGTTTTCTTGAGTTCTTGATTTCAGAGTACTTCTCTCTAAGATTCCGACCAAAAACTTACTTTCGATTAGCTTTCAAGCCATTGGAGCGATTTTTCCAGGCTTTAGTTAGTTTAGTTGAGGGTCAAGTGTTATATTTTCTATTAAAGTTTGACATCTATTAAAGTTTCAGGCATTTTTCTATCTTGTTTTTTTTTAGTTTGCGCACTCTATTTTCTCGTAATTTTCATTCACGCATGGCTGTTATATTTTCTGTCGTTTTTAAAGTTTCGAAAAACATGAGTAGCTAAATTGGCTATCGGGGGTGAGCGAACTTGCATGTGTGACATTAAGGTTGTTAAGCTTTGCTTACGAATCAAAGAACACTTAGAGATAAGGTTTGCCTAATGCCATAAGGTGTTTTAATAGTAGTTTGGCTTGAGAAAACCAAACTTTAGGAGCTCGAGAGAGCCAGCTTCCAGAACTTGAGAAAGTCAAGGGAATCCTCGGTTGTTCGCTTTCGCTGTCCGTTTTGCTTAAGCGAATTACCTAAAAACCCTAATTTCCTCCAATGCTTAGTCTAATATCTGTTTATATTTCGTAAATTTTGGTTAAACATTCCAACCCAAAAATCTACTCTTACAAATTTGTTACCAATTAACTCTTGCATGAAAACAAATATAGAACACAGCAAAAATTCCTGTGGAGAATGACCTGCATTTACTGTTAAAACTTGCTACAATCTGACCGCGTATACTTGCGTGTCTGCGAAACAAACACACACTTCGCTGGTCTAAGTTTCCCTTCGCTGTGGCGAAGGTGGAGATTTGCCACGTCATAACCTCATTATCATTTCTTTAATTATTGTGTGTTAGTCTGTCCGTACCCAACACAATACTCCCTCATTTTATGACTTTCATCCTCGAAAGTCCCTAAGACTGAAATGACTCTAGGTAATGAGTCCTTATCTCATCCTCTAACTCCCAAGTTGTTTCTTCCACTTTCTAACATCTCTACTATACCTTAACCAAACTGATCTCCCGGTTATGCAAGGTCTTGCGCTCCAGGGCTAAAATACGCACAGGCTTCTCCTCGAAGCTCAAATCTTTATTCAGCTCTAACGGCTCAAAATCAATGATGTGAGACGAGTCTGCCACGTACTGACGTAACATCGACACGTGGAAAACATTATGCACAGCTACCAAGGACGGGGGCAGAGCCAAACGGTAAGCAACTGGACCAATTCGCTCAAGGATCTCAAAGGGGCCCACAAACCTAGGACTCAACTTTCCACGCTTACCAAACCTCAACACACCACGCATCGGTGCCACTTTCAGAAACACATGCTGACCCACCTCAAACTCTAAGTCTCAGCGCCGAACATCGACATAGCTTTTCTGTCTACTTTATGCTGTCAACATACGAGCCCAGATTTTCTGAACTGCGTCGTTAGTCATCTGTAACAACTGGGGACCTAAAACCTGTCTAGCACCAACCTCTTCCCTGAACACTAGAGATCTGCAATGCTTACCATACAAGGCCTCAAATGAAGCCATCTGAATCGTCGCCTGGTAACTGTTATTGTAGGCAAACTCCATCAAACAGATATTGGTCCCAATTGCTCGAAAAATCTAACACACAGGCTCGTAACATATCCTCTAAAATCTGGTTCACCCTATCTGTCTGGCCATTTTTCTGAGGATGAAACGCGGTACTAAAACTGCAATCAGTACCCAAACCTTTCTGAAGTGTCCTCAAGAATCAAAAAGTGAACCGAGAATCTCGATCAGACACAATCTTCTTTGGCACCCCATGGTATTAAACGATCTGCTCCAAGAATAACTGCGCCCACTATTCCACGGTATAAGTGACCCTACCAGGAATGGAGTGCGCACACTTCGTCAAAAGGTCAACAATAACCCAGATCTGAGTAAACCCTTTCAGTGTCCTCGGCAACCCAGAAATGTAGTCCATGAAGATCTCTTCCCACTTCCACTGAGGCACACTCAGTGGCTGCAACAAACTGCGAGTTTCTATCTAGGAGCCTTCACTTACTGACAAGTGAGACACCGGCTAACGAACTCTGTGATTTCTCTCTTCGTATTACTCCACCAGAAGGTCTGCTTAAGATCATGATACATCTTGGATCCTCTTGGGTGCCAAGTAAACGGGGAACTGTAAGCCTCAGTGAGCAACTCAACTCGCAGTCCAGCGTCTCCTAGCACGCAAAGGCGTCCTCTAAATCTCAAACCACATATGGTGCTACCACAAAATCAAAATCTTCATCTACCTGAACCCTGGCAATCAATCTGCTCAACTCGGGATCACTCAGCTGGCCATAAATGATCCTCTGTCTGATCAAAGGGTGAACAGTCAACTGGGCTACCCTGGCGGTAACCTCTCCTAACAACACTACTATACCGGCTCGCTCAAACTTCTTCCACAATGGAAGCTGGGAACTCAATAAGGCTGTAGAATGTGACATCTTTTTGCTCAAGGCATCAACCACAACATTGGCCTTACCCAGATGGTACAAGATCTCGCAGTCATAATCTTTAACTAACTCAAGCCATCTCTTTTGCCTCATGTTTAACTCCTTCTGAGTGAAGAAGTACTTGAGACTCTGGTGGTTCGTGAACATCTAAATCTTTTCACCGTATAGGTAATGCATCCAAATTTTCAGTTCAAAGACAACTGTTGCCAACTCCATATCATGAGTCGGATTATTCTGCTCATAGGGCTTCAGCTGACGAGAAGCATAAGCAATCATTCTACCATGCTGCATCAGAACACAACCCAAACAAAACTTGGAAGCATCGCTGTAAACTACAAAACCACCTATACCCTCTAGGACTGACAACACTAGTGCAGACGTCAAACTGTGCTTCAACAAAGCAAAACTCTTCTCGCAACTGGCATCCCAAACAAACTCAACACCTTTTCTCATCAACCGAGTAAGGGGTTCTACTTTAGCGAAAAATTCCTTGACGAAACGTCGGTAATAGCCTGCCAAACCTAGAAAGCTGCATATCTTGGAGACGGTAGTCGACCTAGACCAAGAACTCATAACATCAATCTTAGCGAGGTTCACTACAATACCATCTCTAGAAACCATGTGACCAAAGAAGGCCACTTTCTCTAACAAAAAGTCACACTTGGAGAATTTGGCATACAACTGATTCTATTTCAACACTGTCAACACTTGTCTCAGATGCGAAGCATGGTGCTCCTTAGTCTTAGAGTAAATCAATATGTCATCTATGAATACGATGATGAAGCTGTCCAAGAATGCCTTGAACACCATATCTATCATGTCCATAAATGTTGTTGGAGCATTGGTCAGCCTAAAGGACATAACCACAAATTCGTTATGACCATACCTCGACCTGAACGCCGTCTTGGGAATGTCTGCATCCCTAATCCTCAACTGATGATAACTAGACCTCAAATATACCTTGGAGAACACAGAAGCTCCCTGAAGCTTATCAAACAAATCGTCAATACGAGGCAACGGGTACTTGTTCTTCACTGTAACCTTATTCAACTCTCGATAATCTATGCAAAGGCGCATCGAATCATCCTTCTTCTTTACAAACAAAATAGGTGCTCCCCACGGGACACACTAGGGCGGATGAAACCTCTGTCCAACATCTTCTGTAAATGCACCTTCAGCTCTTTCAGCTCTGCTGGCGCCATACGATACGGTGCCTTCGAGATAGGGAGAGTCCTCAGCTCGAGCTTAATAGTGAAGTCAACCTCTCTTTGCAGGGGCAAACTCGGTAACTCCTCAAGGAACACATTTATAAACTCCTGAATCATTGGTACTCGATCAACAGTCAACGAAGGGCGACCTTCCCCATATAACTTACGACGAGTTTCAACGCAGAGATCAACGGCGGACATACTCCGCTCTAGACACCGCGAAACTTGAAACTCTGCTTCTTGGGCGGCCTGAACACAACTTCTTTCTGGAGGCAATCAATCAACGCGTGGTTCTCTGCTAACCAATCCATACCAAGAATAACATCAAAGCCACTCATAGGCAGAACTTGAGGGTGGCTGCTACTAGCTCTCCGGATACCAAAATCTGGCCGTCCCTAACTTTCTCACTAGCAAGCATACTAACTCCTGAAGGAGTTGCAACACACAATTCGAATCCTAATGGTTCAAGTTTCAAACAAGCTTGTCTAACAAACAGTGCAGAGATAAACGAATGGGTCAAGCCCGAATCAAACAGTACATATGCATAATGGTCCAAGAAAAGTAATGTACCTGCGACAGCTGCATCAGTTTTCTCGGCCTCCTATCGAGTCGTAGTAAACACACGGCCCTACTATTGAACCGATCCAGCATCGATTCCAACCTGGGGGCACACTCTGGCAATATGCCCCTCCTTTCCACACTTGTAACATGCTCTAGGAGACGCTCTACACAGACCATAATGAGCTCTGTCACAAGTCCGGTACTGAAATGGTTACCTCACTGCGCCCTACTAACGACCCTGATAAAGCTTCTGATCTCTGCCCTGGTACTGGCCCTGACGGAGCTGCTGCTGACCTCCCTGCTCGAAAGTCCTGGAAGGCTTAAACTTCCTTTTCTGCCCTAAACTAGTTGCCACACTCTGAGTTGCCACAACAGGGGCTTTCACAATCTGATATTTCCTGTTGTAAATCTTGGCCAAAGCCACAGTCCTGGTGTAAGTCTCTAGAGCGAGGGCTCGAACATCCTAAGCAACCTTCATCCTTAGTCCTCGAACGAACTTCTTGATTTTCAGTTCCTCTGTAGCAATTAGTTCTGGAGCAAAATAGCTATGCTCTGAGAACCTCTTCTCATAACCAGCAATACTGTCATCTCCCTGTTTCAGATTGGCAAAAGCCTCAACCATCACTTGTTGGGCTTCCTCACTAATGTACTGAGCCCTGAATTCGATCCTAAAGAACTCCTAAGTGGCTGGTGGGGACCCTTCAGGTCTGGTCCGGTCAGTGGACTGCCACCACCAGATGGTTGTCTCCGTCAACACGTGTGCTGCACACCTCGGCCTCTGCACATCCGGGCATCTCATAACTCGAAAGATATACTCCAGTTGTGCCAGCCACTTAGCTGCTACCAGTGGGTTGTCAGACGCATCAAACTCCCTGGGTTTCCATAAAATCTTTAAGCCACTTGCCACCCTTAGCGGCTCCCTCAGGAATCTTTGGCTCAACAACAGGCTCCTACTGAGCTGGCGGAGCTGAAGGGACTACTAGACCACCAGGTGGTGCCTGTTGAAACAGCTGGGCAAACTAGGCCATCTGTGCCCGGGTCTCTACATGTTATACTGCCAAAAAGGCTTGAGTCTCTACTCTCTGTTCAGCAAACATACCCGTAACCATCTCACGCATGGATATTGCAAACTTCGCTCTAGGAGCGGCATTCTAAGGCGGAACAATCTCTGTTCCTCCTCTTGGCAAGACAACAATCTGGGCCAAAGGTGGCCTAACAGTCGGAGCAGCTCTGGACATGGTCTCCTCTACATCTGGCTTGGTGCCACCACCTCTGTTGGTGGCAGCTGACGTCCCAGCTCCACTGCGTGTAATCGGCATCTCTCACGATCTACACCCAAACAACACTGAGTCAGTCCATGCTCGGACCAACACTACCAACAACAGGTTAAGACATGTATGCTAGATGCAAGTACTGTAAACAAAACCCTTAAACAATTAACTTTTGACATACCTGACGGCTGTTGGAGTTCTGATGATCATGGGGACAACGACCTAACTCAGTAGGTCAGTCTACAGAATCTATGACTCTAAGCTCTAATATCAAGTATAAGAACCCGACTTTAAAATAGTCCTAAACCCGGTTCTTACTCAGCATGCATGAATTTAAATCATTCAAACCGACCTCAAAATAGTTAAATGAACTCAAACATTTAATAAAAAGGTGGCAATCTAAAACCACAAATAAAACCAATACAATTTAAAGCCTTTGGCAAGAGTTTATTAAAACAGTTCTAAAACAAATTCCAAAACTAGCTAAACATGCTGAATAAATAAAATAAGTGAAGGAAGACTATGCAACGGACTCCCATGATCCATTAGCTCCTCCTCTAGCCATCCCAGCGCTGTCCCAAGTTACCTGGTGGAAAAACCACAGAAATAAGGGTGAATACAAAGGCACTAAGTAAAAACTCCATGGTACTGAGCTCTTCCAAGCCTACATATGAACAGGATCCACCGAGATCTACCAAGAGACCTCAGCGTCTCGAACGCCCATCAACGGTAGTATCCTCTCCGAACCAGCACATCTTCTCCTTCGATTTTCCACAATTTATAGAGTCTGATTTTTCTTGTCGACCACGTTCAATCCTTTTGCCGATCTTTTGACTGTATATTCTTTTATAGATTCTTTCCATCCTTGTTTTTGTGATTTCGTAAATTTTTCTGTCGTCCAGCTTTTCCTTTTCTGTTTCGTTTACTCGATCCTACCCGTCTACATTTGCATTCGTGAAATATTGCCTGCAAAATTCAACACGTCGGCAAGTTTTGGAAATAACCAAAGTTTCCTCGCTTAAGCGCATGTTTTGCATCTAAAAATCGCATTATTCTCATTCTTTTATTATGCATGCGATGTTGTTTAATATGCTAGATACTTGCAGTATAGTCGAATTAACTCCCTTTTTATACTGTTGCTTGCTTACTTTATAAGTTATTGCAAAGGTTGGCTTAAATAGTGCTTTTATTAGCTCTATCGAATTCATTGCTGAGAAATTCTAGGCCATTATCTGTTCTAAGATACTTCACTTTCTCATTGGTTTGAAGTTCTATCTTAGTTTTCAATTCAATGAACTTAGATAATGCTTAATCTTTAGACTTAAGTAAATAAGTCCATAGCTTTCTAGAATAATCATCTATTAGGGATAGAAAGTACCTCGAGCCACTTCAAGAAGGAGTTTGAGCTAGTCTTCAAAGATCAACATGAATATAGCCTAGAATTCCTTTAGTGTGATGCTCCCCTTTAATGAACTTGAGCCTTTTAGCTTTCCCAAGTATATAGACTTCACAGAACCTTAGTCTCTTAGTTCCTCTGTTCTGAATTAGCCTCTGTTTTAAAAGTTCTGATAACCCCTATTCACTTATGTGAGAAAGCCTTCTATGCCATAGTTCTATCTCTTCTAATTTTGAAGAATGAGCTATTAATGCATAGTTTGGAATGGAAACATTCCTCAAGAAGTACAATCCATTGTATCTGTTTCTACTAAAGATTTCTCTTCCCTCTTTAAGTATCTTAATTTGTCCTCCACTTCCAATGAAAGTGTAGCCCTGTTCATCAAGCATTCCTAAGGAGATGAAGCTCCTTCTTAGTTTTGGGACAAATCTAACTTTCCTAAGGAGATGAATCTCCTCCTTAGTTTTGGGACAAATCTAAATTTCTTCAAAAGAACTTCCCTGTTGTCTTCCAGCTTCAATAGCACCGAACCTATACCCACAACCTTACAAGTATGGCTGTCCCTCATGTAGACCGAGTCTCCCTCCCATGGTTTGTAGTCCACAAACCATGTCTTATTTAAGGTCATGTGGTAAGTGCACCATGAGTCTAAGACCTAGTCTTCTTTACCCTCGGTCATTTTATCCATGGGTTGGTCTGTAGATGTTACTAATACCTCAGTGTATGAGTAGCTGCCTTCACCAACAGTTACATCAGCTCTACTTTGTTCAGTTGATGCTTCTCCTTTATTTCTAAAGTTTTTTCTATAGTAGGATCCCTTCTTGTTATAGTCCTTTTTATAGTGATCTCTTTTAGGATTTTTCCTGTAATCATCTCTTTTTTCTGGGCAATCTCTTTTGAAATTTCCCTTTCTGTGGCATAGGAAACATTTCAAAACTGATTTGTCTTTGTTTTGCTTGAATGATCCCTTTCCATGCTTCTGTCTTTTTGAAAGGTTCTTTCCTTTTGAGAAAAGTAATTCAGCTCCACCTTCATTCTTGTTTTCTTTGATTTCTAACTCCATACACTTCAGAGCATTGATAACAGTGTCTAGTGTGACATTGTCCCTGCCATATTTCGTGGCTGTTCTCACATCTTTATAAGCTTCATGAATGGAATTTTTCAAAATGGCTGCTTCACTCTCAGAACCCAATTTTTTTCCAGAATTATTAAACTCAGAAGTGAGTTTCTTAAATTCATCCAAATTTTCTGTCACACTTTTAGATGGATTCATTTTGAAAGAAAACAATCTTTCCCTTACATACAACTTATTAGGTAGATCTTTCTTGTCAAACATAGTATGTAGTTTAAGCCATACCTTGTAGATTGTGTCTTCTTCCATCACTTGCCGAAAGATTGAATCACTTAGATTCAACAGGATCGTAGTGGTTGCGATATCCTCTATTTCTTTCTTCTATTCATCTGTGATTGTAGATGAAGTTTTGGCCGGATCTTCAATTACCTTTTGAGCATTTTGAGCCATTAGAATAATCTTGATCTTTCTTGCCCAAAGTGAAAAATCTCCTGAGCCATTGAACTTCTCAATCTCATACTTTGTTGATGTAGCCATGGATCACTTTTCTTTCAATTGCTCTGTTGAGAATTGCTCCAAGAATCATTTTTTTGATGATCTTCCCCTGTTTCTTGAATATTGCAGACCTTCAAAATCGCTAGAACAAAGCTCTAATACCAATTTGTTATCATTCAGGCTTGCTCTATTAGATTCAAGGGCCTAAATTCGAGGCCCAGTTACTCTCTGTAGCTTCTACAAGAATGATCCTGAGCGTTCAACTCAATGGTTGAGATTCATCCAACACACGACATAGCTGTCGCACTCATGCGTTTCACCATGTCAACTCAACCTTTGTTGCATCTCATTTCTTCTCTATTCTCTTTGCATGGATTTGAAGGCAAAGCTCTGGCGATTTTTCGCTAGAGAGTTCTTCTTCTTCATCTTCTTCCTTGTCAATCACTCCAAGTAAATTATTCCTTCATTTTCTCTTCTTCTATCTTCTACCTTCTTGTTTCTTTAACTTCTTCTCCTTGGCTTCATCTAAACCCTAACTTCTTTTACACTGCGAGGTACCAAGGAAAAACAGCATACGCACACAGAAAATTAGACAAGGAGAAGACAAAGATTGAAGATCAAAATTACGTGGTTCAACACAAAGGCGTACCATAGGTTAGCATTTTTTATTTCTTCAATTGATCTTTCTCTTTATACAAATCTCACACCTCACAAGCATACACATCAATTCTCTCTCTCTAATTACATCAATAGGATTTATATAGATGAGAGAATGGGGTAGCTAGGTGGTTATAGCCCTAGGTTAGAAACTGCCGAACAACTGCTTCATGAGATTTGTAACTAATTCCAACTGAGAGTTTGTTAGACTTTAGTTGAGTCTTTGTTTGTGGCTTGTTGATGTACAAAGACCTCACTTCAGTGGGATGAATTATGCATTGACATTCACATTTTTAACATTCAATAAGACTATTATTAATTTATAACAAAGCAATAAAAGTTGAGTTAGTTTGTATCGGTGTTTGTACCGGTATTTATACCAGTAATAATTAGCATATACTTTATTATGAAAATGACAATCAACAACCAATTGAAGATAAAGAAAACGTAAAAGACGAAGAAGAAACACACAGAATTTACGTGATTCACTAACGTTGTGTTAGCTAGTCCACTGGCAGTGAGGAAGAACAATTGTATTGAGATAGGCGAATTACAGAGTACAAAATTACATAATGAATGTCATAAACGGCTAGGTTAATTCGAGTTTATATATGCACTATCATTAAACTCAATTACAGAATGCATAAGCATTAAAAAGAATGTGGATGCTTAAACGCATTGTAGCAATGCGCTGCAATGCAAGATGCGTTTGCGCGTGGCATGAACTAAGCGAATGCAGATGCATTCACGCATGCGAAATGCGGAATGCAGTTTTCGCAACGAGGGCGTTGCCCCTGCACTCCACTCGCTGATCGGGCAGTGAGACCACCGACTACTAATCGCAGGGCATTAATACGTTCAAGGCATAATTCAACAAATCCCCACCTTGACTTAAACTCTCCTTCAGATGCAACAGATTGTACCAGTAATATACCAGATGTATGCCAAATACATACCAGGCACAAATGTATTCCAGATTAAGATGAATAGTAAAAAATGTATACCAGGCACACAACAAACTCAGATGCTTCTCTCTGCCTCAGATGGTCCCCTAGGGACCTCAGCAACTATAAACGTTTAGCAAGTCCAGACAGTGCTGAAACTTGCCATGCGGCAGCGCCTTGGTGAACATATCAGCAGGATTATCAACCGTGCCCACTTTTAGAACCTTTATCCTCTTCTCATTTCGTTGAAAATTATATCGCACATCTATGTGTTTAGTTCTTTCATGATGAACCTGATCCTTCGCAAGGCATATAGCACTCAAACTATCGCAGTAAACAAGACCAACATTAGATGTACCTCTAACGTAACGAAAAATCCTCTTCACAACCAGTCATTGATCTTCTAATGTCAACATCCCCAGGTCAGAGTCAGAAAAACCAGTCACTAAGCATTGCGTCTCATTCCCATAAACAAGACCAACATCAAATGTACCTCTAAGGTAATGAAAAATCCTCTTCACAGCCTGCCAGTGTTCTTTACCAGCGAGACCCCCGACTACTAATCGCAGGGCATTAATGTATTCAAGACATAACTCAACATACTTCTTTCTTTGATATCGAAAGCTTAAAGCTACCTACACTCGTTTGTTTTTCTATAAAAGATATCAAATGGCAAACAAAAAAATTTATGGGTGTAACATTATCACATGGTTCAGACTTTATAGAGCACCTGTGTGTAAAATGCAAGCAAAGATACATGTAAAAAGTTGTTACATTCGTGGACGAGATGTTATTACACAGTTTATAGACCACTTGCGTTTGTGTTGAAAGCAAAAAAAAAAAAAAACGTTTTCGATAGAACTATTAGTTATTAAAGAAAAAATGAGAGTTACTGTAAAAAAAAAGAGTTGAATTGATTTGTGCTTATACTAATGTAACTTTGGAGGGGGTTTTGAATGAGGAGTTAGAAATTGAGATTTTTGTTAAAATTCATTTGGATGTAGATTTTAATGTAGGAGTTGATCAATAAACTTGTTTGTATGTAATCTTTTTTGTAGAGGAGCTAGTGACAAGAACTTATTTGGATGTAAACTTAAAATGAGGAGTTATTTTGAATAGTTAAAAATAAATTATTTGAAATAAATGGTTAAAAATGAGTTATTTTGAGTAGTTAGAAATGAATTATTAGAAATGAGTGGTTAGAAATTGAAAATTATTTTGAGTAGTTATAAATAAATGACAAAAGAAATTATTTTAAGTGGTTATAAATGAGAAGTTGTTTTAAGTAGTAACAAAAACTCTTTTGCATGTAAATTTTTTAAAAGTAGTTAGTAAATCGTCAATTTAAATCTTCCTTAAATTTGACAAACACCCTCAAAGCATTTAAAATATTAATTGATAACTTAAAATAAACTTAGTTCAACAATAAAGAACATATACTTTATTCTTTGAGGCTCAAATCCTCATAACCAATTTGTTGTACTAAAAAAATTATCCAACGACAAACGATAAAAATTTGTGGATGTTATGATATTGCATGGTTAAAACTTAATAAAGCACTTATATATAAGCGAGGATATACATAAAATATTGACGCATGGTTTTTTTTTTTTTTTTTTAAAATTTATAAAACTATTATTAATTTACGAAGAAACAATGAGAACTAAGTTAGTCTGTGCCAAATTTATACTAATGTAATAAAAAAGAAAAACTTTTAAAATATCAAATCACAAACTAAAATAAGTTTAATTGTTGTCTAAAAAAATATACCAAATGACAAACAACAATAATCCATGGATGTGACCCTATAGTATGGTTCAAACTTTAGAGAGTACTTGTGTATATAATGCAAGCAAGGATATATGGGAAAAAAAGTTGTCACGTGGTTTTGTTGTTTTAGATAGGACTATTATTAATTTACGAAGAAACAATGGAAGTTTGAGTTAGTTTGTGTCAATATTTATATCATATGCAACATGAGCACCTAAGATACAAATCACAAACAAATTATTGTTTGTGACAGATCTCAGTCCCAAGAAGAAAGGCATAATGAACCAAATGGAAAACGGTGCTACCTTGAGCTCACCTTTGATATCTCTCCAGTGTCACCATGAACTATTGCTTTGGTTAAATGACACAAAGTTGGCATCTTACTCTTTCAGACAAGCAAGCCAGAGCGAGCTAAGAGCTCGTAGTCGGGAGAAGTAGTCATGTATGGAAAGAAGCGCACGAGCAGACTGACGAGTTGTCAATATTTGGTGCATTTGTTGAAGTGTCTGTTGTCGCAGATTGTCAGCTGTAAATCGAGAACCCGAGTCATTTCAATAATGTAAAGTGTATACACAGGCATACAAAAAAGGACCAACCGAAAAAGGAGTCCAATCGAAAAGTATGAGACCTAATTAATAACTACAAAACAAATGAGAGACCAATGCACCAGAACGAAGTATTAAAATGCACAATTTCCGAAACCTCACTCAAATCTTTACGCAACTTTAAAAATCCAATGCCCAAAACAGATCGTTATATCACATTGGCCTTTACTCTGTACTTAATGTAGCAATTCTATGAAAGTAGAAAAGGGAAGAAGGAAATACACTTTACCAAAATGAAGGAAAGCAAGAAAGAAATACACAAGCACATATATTGTATAGGTTTTGTGTGAGTGTCCGAGCACGCACATTCCGGTTATTCTCACGAGACAAGTGCTTGACGCTACTACATT
This sequence comes from Sechiopsis laciniata, assembly GCA_037833695.1. Taxonomy (NCBI): domain Eukaryota; kingdom Viridiplantae; phylum Streptophyta; class Magnoliopsida; order Cucurbitales; family Cucurbitaceae; genus Sechiopsis; species Sechiopsis laciniata. The sequence continues at coordinate 17,857 of JBBMKA010045980.1, forward strand.
TGATTGTCAAGGTAACTTGATTGAAATCATAACTTCTAAGCACCTTAAGCCTCTTATTTGACCCACTAAGCCAACCTATGATGATCAGATTGTATATGCTATTGAAAGGCTTACTTGGCGTATAAACCCTCAAGCGTCCCGAGTTTACCCATGGCCATGGCCATTTGACCCATGTAGTTTGCAACATTCCCTGACGAACCAGAGGAGCCGAGATATCCACTCGACAACCCTCTGCCAGGGACTGTTGCAGGGCTTCCATCCCTTGTGATAATGCATCTTCTGCCTGCTGTGATGATTGTTGCAAGTTTGTTATTCCCACCGACTGCTGCTCTGTTAGAGGCTCCAGTTGATTTGCAAGAAGCTGTAACATTATCATTTCATTTTATTGGAATACACTGTTAATAAGAAGAGTCACGAATAACCTCTAAAAGAACAAAGAATATTAAGAAAAAATGATCTGATGAAAAACACAGCACAAAAAATGATATCAAAACATGGCCATATTCATATTATACTTCCATTGTTTTCTAGTAAAAAGAGTTAGGAATCCTTTTCTCCGACCACCACTGACACTATCTACATTCATATTTTGCCACCAACCCAATTTCTTGCTCTTTTCTTTTTAAAGAGAGAGGGAGGCATTAATCATTTAAGGAGCTCGGACGAACGAAAACCCCCGAGCCAAAGAAAACATCTTTCTGCTAGTGTTTTCCACATGCCTGATAACAAATGGAAAACGTCAGCCTTTGCTGCATTTCCCTTGAGCCTGAAAAGCTCATCATAATGAACCAAGATGCCATCAATGACAATAAGCACTTCCGGGTCACTTGCATGAAAATTAACAGCCGATCTCAATTCATTCATTTGACAGTTCTGATCTTCAAGCCACCGAGCATATTCTACATCAAATGCCATGGCTCCTGCAAAAAGATAGTAATGTATATATCAGTCCATATGGCAGCAAAGAACTTAAGCAAATAGACCCAAATTAGAGGAGGGAAAAATCATGAACAAAACAGACAATGGGCATAGAATCTCGAGAATGATTTACTTTGTTTTTATATAGCAAACAGATTCTTCATCGTTCTTCCATTTTCCCCTTTTTCTTATCTTCGTTACAAGCATCTCAAACAAAATGTTAAGACAATCACCCCTTACGAGATCTCCACATAGGCCTCATACCAATGGAGATTGTTGTTCTCCCATGATTTTCCCCTTTTCTGTCCAACACAAACAAAATGTTAAGACAATCACCCTTTACGAGATCTCCACATAGGCCTCATACCAATGGAGATTGTTGTTCTCCCATGATTTTCCCCTTTTCTGTCCAACATAAACATTACAGGATGTGACAGGCAACCGTGAACTGAAGAAAATCATGAGCAAATCAATTGAATATAGTTTTTACACTTCAAATTGAAGGCAGGTCTTGAAAAACAGAAGGTAACATCTATATAAGCTTCATTTCTAAGGTTAGCTAAACAGAGAGGAGATACAAATATTAGGATGGAGAGATGGATATGAATGTTGATGCAGGATGGAAAAACTTTAAAAGCAAGATTGTCAAAGCCCAAAAAAGCCTCTTCCAACAAAATCCCCCATTCTATCTCAAAGAAGAAGAAAAAAGTTCAATCAATAAAAATCACCCTTTGCAATCTATCCCTGTCAAAACCATGCCATTATTTATGAGTTTACTCAACTGTTAACTCCTAGTCCTAGGTTTTATGCATTTTGGTAAAAGAGAGCTACAAGCAGAAGAATAAAACATACAATTGGAAGATTAAGGCCTACGCTAAGCTTTTGATTGATATTCTTACAACTGAGAAAAGACATTTATACTACCATAAATATCGTGAAGAAGGTCATTGGTTAATTAGCATCCACCTCAAAGGCATAAAATCAAATACAAATGTATAAAAAAATTGAAGGCATACTTTTTTCCTCAATCGTCTCTTCCTAGCAGCCTCACGATTTTGTGCTAGCCGGCGAAGAGTCTACAAATGATCATCACATTGCTTCGCAAAATATCATCAATACACATTTCAACAAACTTGAAAATTAATTAGAAAAGCGATCCAAAGAATACAACCTTCTGATCAGTTTTATCCTTCGATCTATCACTGGAATCAGAAGCCATATAATGCCTATCTGGCCCCTATCATCAAACTTTAAAATAGAAGGAAATTAGACTATAGAAATGAAAATAATCATAATTTCATTAACTAGAAAACAAAAATTATCCAGTCCTGCATTTCACATAAGGAATTATGCATTAATCACAAGTCAACAGTAGAGAGTATCAAATATGATGCCAAAGCATAAAAAAAATCATAAACAACAAAGACACTAACGAATTTCATTATCTCCAACATGATACAAACATGGATTATATTCAAGAAGGAAAAATAAATCTAAATAAATTTCCTAAATTCTAGGAATCAAATAACAACTAACAAATTTCCTAAACTCTAGGAATCAAATAATAACTCTAAATGGAAAATATTATTCTCTAACTTTGACGTCAATTTCAACACTCCCCCTCAAGGTGGGTTGTGTATGTC
>JBBMKA010045991.1:0-20417 GCA_037833695.1 Sechiopsis laciniata
CTGGTTAGACACAATTGAGTCCATATTCAACCATATGAATTGCCCAGAAGCCAGTAAAGTGGGTTGTGCAGTCTTTACGTTGAAAGAAGATGCGTTGTGGTGGTGGAATGGTGCTCAGAGAAGAATTGCAACCGCGGAGGCTGCAATTACATGGGAACAGTTTAGAGAAGAATTTTTCAAGAGATATTTTACTGATGCAGCTAAACAAGAAAAGAGGACATTGTTTGTTTCTTTGAAACAAGGAAGTAACAAAGTAGCTGAGTATGAACGAGAATTTACCCGACTATCCAAATATGCGTATGAGTTGATTGACACTGAAAAGAAAAGGATGGACTACTTTGTAATGGGATTGAGGACAGAGATCCAGAGTGGTGTGAAGACTCACTACCCAAAAGAGTATGCTATCGCAGTAGAAATAGCAGGAAATATTGAGGATCAGATTGAGGCCACTCGGCTAATACAAGGAGGATCACTATCTGCTGTTGGACATAAGAGAAAATTTGAGGCACCGAACCGACCACAGTGGAATAACAATCAGGATGATCGCTATCCTAAAGCAAATGACCGTAACAGTTATCAGGGATCGAAGAGACTATTAGACCGTCAGAGAGGTAACCATCAGGGTAATCAGATGTCGAATCAGGGCCACCAGCAGAATCGCCCCTTTCGCGATCAAGTTCGATGCAGGAGTTGTGGTGAGTTTCACCAGGGGCCGTGTGCTTCAAAGAAGAAGGTTTGTTTTAATTATGGCAAGGTGGGGCATTTTGCGATTCAGTGTAAGCAGCAGCCGACTCCGCTTGGTACCGTTCAGGCGCCCATTGCCTTGCCAGCTCCTCCTCCCAAGCCAACTCAGCAGCGAGGACGTATTTTTGATACCACACGTCAAGAAGCCGATGAGGTCGAAGCGACGGTCATAGGTACTTTACCCGTTTTGGGGCATTTTGCTTATGTTTTATTTGATTCTGGATCTTCGCATTCGTTTATATCTGCTACATTTGTGCATGATGCTTGCTTTGACTTAGAACCTTTGGGCTTTGAATTTTCTGTATCTACTCCTGCTGGAGTATGCATGCTTGCTAATGAGAAAGTTAGGGATTGTCAAATCGATGTATCTGGCTATGTGATGTCTGTGACACTTATAGTGCTGTCTATGAGTGATTTTGATGTGATTTTGGGTATGGAGTGGTTAGCTACTAACCACGCTATAATTGATTGTCGACAAAAGGAAGTGGTGTTTCGACCACCTTCTGGTCCAACGTTTAAATTTAGAGGGCGTAAGTCTGGAGACTATCCTTTTCTAGTTTCTGATGAGAAAGCTAGTAAGTTGCTCACTTATGGAGCGTGGGGATATCTTGCTCAGTTGTCAGACAAGGAGCACCCAGTCCTAACCATAGAGAGTGTACCTGTTGTACAAGAGTTTGCCGATGTATTTCCTGAAGAGTTGTCTGGTCTACCGCCGCCACGAGAAGTAGATTTTCCAATCGAGTTAGAGCCTGGTACTGTTCCAATATCGAAAGCCCCATATCGGATGGCCCCAGCAGAGCTCAAGGAGCTTAAAGTGCAGTTGTAAGAAATGATTGATAAAGGTTTTATTCGACCAAGCGTATCCCCGTGGGGAGCCCCTGTTTTATTCGTGAAAAAGAGAGATGGGGTGCCTTACTGAGTATTCAATACTCATCCTTTCCATAAACATATTTTTTTTTTTCAGGTAATGGTGCATATCGTGGTGGCTGATTGAGGAGGCTTGATGAGATCATGGGGACCGTCCTGACTCATTTATTTTCCGCATTAAACTTAGGGCATGTTTTTATTTTTATTATTATTTTACATTGTAGTACTTTTTTTCAAACTCTGTCTTCATTATTTTCAAGGGGGTCCCCGACAACTATTTAAATTTATTTAATGCATATTTAGTACTCTTTCCATAAATCTTCGGTAAAAGTCTTCATTACTTTTAATTTGTATTAAATGCATGCATGGTAATTATTCTAGTCTCCAGTTGGGAAATTAGGGTCGTTACACCTATATTGGAATTGTTAAAGAGTACAACAATTGGCATAGGTTCGTAATTTAAGTCTCTAATCTCTGTCTACTAGAAAATCATCGAGAATTAATTATTAAGATTTTTTTTCCCAATTTTGTATGCTTTAAACTTTGTAACATAATTATAGAAATAAACCGTTAAGAATTTATACTGATTTTTTATATGCAAATTATTTTACATTTGTACAAAAATAGTATAGTGAGTAAAAAGATGTGGTCTTTTCTAAAATTTATATTATTTCTTTTTCTAATACATTTGTATGGTTTGACTTCACGACGATAACAAAAAAATGTTTGTTAAGTTTCCTGCGATGAAAATTAGCTGACGGTTTAGGCGATGGCGATAGAAACGTCGAAAAAGGATTAACCGATGTTTTTTCGACCGTCGGTAAACATCCTTTCCCTTATAGTGTTTTGGTATTTTGCTGGATTAGGATCTTTCGATTGACTGATTAATTATTATTTTTTAGCTGTTTAAGCGTTAGTTTTGTTTTCGTTCGGGTGTTTTTTTTGTTGGTGCATCCAATGAGAGAGTTGGTCGATAAATAGGTCTTTTTCAACTTTTTGATAGGTTGTTCCGAGAGAAGGGTAGGTCTATTACAAGTTTCAATCTCTTCTCATTTTATCTTTGGTGGTGTCTTGTACATCAATAGTACTGTCCATATGGTCTTAAGATTATTCTCTAAAGATGCTCGAAAGTCAACCAAAACAGTTTTGGTGATGTTTGATGAGCTATTACTATTGGAGTCCTCGATCTCCATGTTTGCCAAACCATGGTTTGAATTGTCGTTATGCTGGTTAATTTTTCCTTATTGTTGGGAGGTCCTCCTATTAGATCGTGTTGTGAGATTTGTGTTGATCTTTGGAGTTGTCCTCGTTAGTTGAGTTTCCTCGTTCAGGTTTTCTTAGGTGTTTCGCATAGAATGGTTTGGTTTAAAATAAAATCTCCTCAAAAAGAAAATTTACAATTACTCTTTTTATACCTCTTTAAGAAAGTAGATATGTATTTTTATAATGTCTCTTGAGGTCAAGATACAAGAAAGAGGGGATAACTTTGCTTGCAGTTATATTTTTGTTAAAAGAAATATGTTAGTTAACCTAGATTATATGCATACTTATAATGTTAGTTGGCCCTTCCCTAGCTTGGACAAGAAAACTCTTGAAAAAGAAACTTAAATAATCAAATTAAAAAACAAAAGCACCCAAGACAACTCTCCAACCCTTTTCCTTCTAGTCCCCGTCTCTCCCTTGAACCAATCCTAATTATTAAAATTAAAATTGAAAAAAAAAAAAAAAAACCCCATTAACAAATGATATTCCACAAACAAACCCCCAACAATTTCTCTCTCAAACCCTAAATTCACACGTGGTTATTATTGATGAAGAAGATGGTGAAGTAGTGGTTGTTGACAACAATCTCATTTTCTCACTTTTCATCTCCATCTTCCCAACATTATCATCTTCTTTACTATTACCTTCAATGCTCTCATTCTCTAAGCTCGCTTCGAACATCAACCCGATGTCATCCTCAAACGCAATCTCGTTGAAGTAGAGATCGGCTAATTCACATGACTCCTCGATTGGAAGATCCGGAACCTGGATGAATGCAAGGTCTAAGCAAGACCAATGTAGATCAAGATCGTCTTGTGTTGGTTCGTCCATGACCTCCATTGTCGGGTTATTCTCAATCGACGAGAATTGGAGCTCCGACATGCTCGAGAATGTCGTTTGTTGTTGTTGTTGTTGTTGTTCTACTTCTTGAGAAGAAGCAGGGGAGTAATTAGGCTCCTCTTTTGGTTGCTCTGCTGCTTGAAAAAGTGAAGATTTGTTCTCTAATCTCTCAATGTAATTGCTAATGTCAAAGTTTGTCACTGCATTGGCTCCTCTGTATTCAATTGCAGCCATGTCATATGCTGCAGCTGCTTCTTCTTGTGTGTCTAAGATTTAAAAAAAAAAAAAAGTGATTCATTTTTTTAATTAAGCCCATTAAGCTAATTAATTTAATGGGATTAAGGAAGTTGATTAAACAGAGGGGTTGAGCAGAATTCACTTTCAAAGTGGGGTTTGGTTTAGAATTTTGACAAGAAATCACGTGACTTATATGCTAGTTTTTCAATAGGAATCAATAAGTTAATTAAAATCAAATCAGAGAAACAGATCTATATTCTTTCTTTCAAAAAAAAAAAAAGTCAGATATATATTCCCTTCATTTCTCAGTAAATAACAGTTTATTTATGGTCTCCCGGAAATGAAAAAGTGATATTCTATTGAAAAAATAGATAAAAAGTAATTTTTTTTAGAAAAGTTTTTTTTTTTAGTACATATCTAAGGAGAGAGGATAAATGCCGATTCTCGGGATCGAACCTGTGATGCTAATGTTGAATTGATTTACAACCAAACAATAAAATCATTGTGTCACTGTCTCATTCGGTTAAAAAAGTAAAAATATTAAATGCAGGAATGCAGAGAAACTGGTTCTAATTTGTTGTGATTTTTAGTTTGACGGAGAGAAATTAAGTTTTTTTTATATTTTCAAAAAATTGAAAACATTTATTATATAGAGAAATAATTACATGCTGACTCGCGTACCTCTATGACAAAATCTGGATACTCTTTTTCTATTTTTATATTTTAAAATAAAAAATAAAATAAATGGTCCAAATTTTGCCATGCAATTATTTCTCTATTATATATTTATATATATATAAGCCGGAAAATAAATAAAAAAGTGAGTAAATATAAAATTGATTTGTATCTAAATTAAAATGAAAGTAGAGATGTAGAAAGGAAACAAACTAAAAAGCTCCGGCCCCGACAGAAGCAAGTGAAGTGGCACGTGAGGCCACATAGTTCTTTTTCGTTACTTTTGCAAAGCTGTGGATCGAACATTTCTGTTATTTATTTATTTATTTTAGTCCCAGTTGTTCGAGAAAGATCACGTGCCGTACCCCCATCCCCAAATTATTTACCCACGTGGCCGTCAACCGCCCCTGGTCCCTCAAAATTTAGATTTGAAATTCATAATTTGAATTGAAATACTTTAAATATAAATAAAAGTGTTATACTTCTCGGGTATATTATCTCTTAATAAGACGAGAAAAAATGTTTAATAAATAGTATGACAAAAATGTAACTATAAAAATTACTAAAAAAAACGTTTAAACCATAAAATGTTGAAAGAAAAATTATCTAAAAAATGTTGTAATATTATTTTGGTTTTTTTCTCATTGAAATTCAACCATTTAGCGTTCTATCTTTGCTTTTTTACTTAATATAATTTGGTTTGTACAAATTTGTTTTGATTTATATATTTTGTTTTATTTAATTTTAATCTATATACTTTCTATACAATTTAAAATGTAGTTTTATATTAAAAAGTAATATTAGTCAAATTATTATTATTATTTAATCAATTTAGATTAAATAATAATAATAATGCAAACTTTTTACGGGGATCAACTATAGGCTTTAGTTGACTAAAATTTTATATTTAATAAGTACATAAACAAAATAAAATTAATTTCAAAATACATTCATCAAAATAGTATTTTTAATAAAATATAGTACATTCATGTCATCACCAAGTTACTTGCACCCATTTAAATATATCTAAAAAAAAAAAAAGACAATTTAAATATATCTCAATTGATTACACTTTCAATTAGAAGTTATAAATTTAAATTTTATTTTTTATTTATTTTTTAATTTTTAAATAAATTTCTCAATTGATTACACTGACAAAAGGGGAGGTAGTTCAAATCTCTCACCCTTGTGCTAAGAGAATCATATAGACTAAAACATATATTATGCATACGAGTGCAAACAAAAATATTGTTTAACTAATATTTTTAAAAATTTATATTAAAAAAAAAAAAAGAAAAACCTCCGGATATTCAGGGAATGTGTACCTAAGCACCCCAATTTTCTCTGGACATGACCCAGTAGTTAACCAATTAACAAACAACCCAATTTTTTTTATTTAAAAAATTAAATACTTTAAACATTTATTAGCTATTATTAGGAGAAAATTCAGTTTTCAAAAAAGAGTAAAGACAATAAGTAAGAAGAGCGGTGCCACGTGAGCTGACAGACAGGAAAAGTTTCTGACAGACTAATCCACGTGATTATGAAGTAAGCCTCTGCCACCATTAAACAACACACGTGGCGTTGCGACGTGGAATTAAAAAATAGAAAAAATAAAATAAAATGAAAACTTACCGTAAGTTCCCAAGTAAAGATATTTGGTTCCAAAAACGCGGCCAATCCGAGCCTCCCACCGGCCGTTGTGGTGGTGGCGGGCGACGCCGCGGTACTTAGAAACGCCTCTGGAAAAGCCACTGCTCCGCCGCCGCAACGTCGCCAAGTATTCCTCCCTCGTCACTTTCCCCATTTCTTCCATTTCATTCGCGTACGACTCTGGCTGCATTTTTTGCCCCCACGTTTAATCTTTAATTCCACATGTTTATATAATTAAATTTCATCATTCTCATAAAGAAATAAAAGCCCCACATTTTGAAATTGACCTCTCCAAATTGCTGCCCATTATTATTCTCCGTCCTAATTTTTACAATATTCTATAAATATGCAACTTTTATCTCTATAATTTTAATTATAAGACTTTTTAAAATATTTTATTTATATAAGATTTGGTGCTTTTTCCCATATTCTAAAATGGGTTCGAACTTATTTGTTTTTAATACACTGAACTTATGAAGATTCGCGCTCTTTTTTAAGATTGGTTTAAGGTTTAAAGTTCAATTCACTTGATTTTAAACATAGTCATTTTAATTATTTTGCAAAATCCAGCACCATTTTTCAGCTATAAATGATTTTTTTTTCAAAATTTTGCTATTCCTTCTATTACTTTTCTTTTAATACACGAGAAGTCCCTAGAATAAAGAGCAAATAGAGATGTTCATTTTCTCCGCGGAGATCCGCCCCTAACGAGACAGAGAATCCCCGTTTAGACGAAGAATGGGGCCGGAGACGGGAAAAGAAAATTCACCGTCGATTAAACGGGGCTAGGGATGGGGAATGTATTCCCTGATCCCCACCTTTTTTTTTTTAATATTTACTTCCTCTAATTTCCATAACTATTCTCTCCTAGCATACATATATTTTTAAACTTTTGTTTGTATAATATTATAGTTATGAGCTGCTGATGTGATAGTATAGCCGTGTCTTCAATAAAAAAATTGCTATCCTTGACTCCTATGTATATTTTTTTTTTATACATTTTTCTCATTTTAATCCTTTAAATTTTAGATAAAAAAAATATTTGTGGGTGAAATTATGTATTCAAATGAATATTTTTTCTTAACAATTAACAATATAGTTGAAATTTGATAAATATTTTTTAAGAATAATTAATTATTTGATATTATTATTCGTAAAATATAAAAAATGCAAAAAAAAAAACAAATTGAACAGAAAAATTTCTCGTGGGGAACCGATCCCCGCAAATTCACCACGGGGAATCCACACCCGATCCCCGAAAAAGGAAATGGTGAATTTTTCGAAGACGGGGATCGATTTCGGTGGTGGGGACGGGGACGGGGAAGCCATTCCCCGGCTCCGTCCCGTAGACATCTTTAGACAAAAAGTCAATTTAGGGGCGAAACATAGGAAAATCGGAAAGAAAAATAAGAAATGTCCATTTTAGCCTTGAAGGTCAAACGTACCGGGAAATTGAGGTTGGTTACGGGTCCCCAGTATTTGAGAGCAGCGAGGTCATAAGTTCGGGCGGCAGCTTCCTCGTTATCGTAAGCTCCTGCAAAATTTTAAAGTTCTCAATCTCGAAGAAGTAAGAGTAAAATATTTTAATATCAATTATTACGATAAATTTAAGGTTAATTTTATTAAAATAAAAGAATCGATCTTGTAATGTTACATTTTTAATATAAATAAAGATAAAAAGCAAAAATTCTAAATTTTATCAAGGAAAACATAATATTTAGTTTTAATAAAAAAAGGAAAACATAATTTTAAAAAAAATAAAAATAAAAATCTATTACCAGTTTTTATTTTTTATATAAGTATAAAAATTAAAATGGAGTATTTTGATTTTTTTTTTTTTTTTTTTGAGATCAAACAAACTTAACTAACTACATAAACAAAAATAGTAATTCAACTAACTAATAAGTACCATTATTTACGCCACGTGTCCAAAACCATTTTTTTAATAAAAAAAATTTAAACTAGAGAGAAAATTGAACTTACCCAAATAAACTGAGCGGCGACGGCGACAGAGGTGCAAAATGAAGGTTGGCGATGACATGGCAGGCCCCAAAGACACAGTCAGCAAAACAAAATAAGCGCCTCATTTTTATAGAAATAAAAAATGAACAGAATAAACAATGAATTTGTGAGATCTCTTCTCCAATTAATTAATTATGTAATTAAATTTGAAAAGTCTTTTTGTTTACTTTTTTTTTTTTTTTTTTTTTTAAATTTCTTTACCTTGCCTTCCTTTTTTGTTCTGAACGCTATTCCACGAAGCTTTGTCCCAAAGATGCGCTTCGAACCGGCCGGTCCAACGGTGCCTAATTTCGTAAATTCATAGTCAGAACAACAAATTCTGAATTCAACATGCAAATCGAAAAAAAAAAAAAAAAATTGAATCAGAAAATAAAACCTAGTGACTCCTCTGTAAATTGAGCTCCGACGAGCGGCAGAGGCATTTGTTTTGTTGATTCCGTTGCCGTCGCGATTGCGAATCTCGCAATTCGTTTCGTCCTGATTCCTCCGGCGCCGTTTGACTCTGGTTTTCTCCGATTGCGGCCGGTGATGAGGAGCGGAATCGGAGGAAGAGCAGGAAGAAACCGGCGGCGGAGAGATTGTCATGGGGGCCGGCGGTGGAGAGCTTTTCGATTTCGATTTGGAGGAAATGGAAGTGAAATGCCGGTTGATAAAATGGCGATGGAGTTGGATTTGATTGTTGAGCGATTAAAAAATTTTGTGAAGAATTTTGGTAACCTAAGTGGTTTAACTAACAAGCAGGGGAAGTTAAAGAAAAGAAGAAGAAGAGAAAGTAACTAGGGTTAGTTGAGGAGGGTTAACTAACCCAGGTGAGTTATGAAACTACCCAACACTTGGCTGTTGGTGCGCAGCCATGCTACCAATCAGATTCCTCTATTTCCTGCATTTCTTATTTAGTAAGTTCAAATACCTTACTTTTTCATTTTGTACATTTTTTATACAATTATATTTTGAATCTTTCTCTCTTCAATTGAGTAACAACTAGAATTAAGGGATGCGATCTCTAGTTGTAGTTTCTCAAATTTATGAAATTTATCGGATTAATCAAATATAAAAAATAATTATAAATCAGTCACTCTTTTATAAAATAACAAAAGGTAGTCATAAATACTAATGAGTATTATTATATATATATATATATATATATATATTTTTATAGTAATGATATTAATAAATATTTATAATAAAATATTAAAATGTATTAATAATTATAGGCTACATTTTGGACTACATTTTTTTTAAATGACTTTGATTGATGGAGAGAGAAATACTAAAGAATAGAGAAATGTGATCCAAAATAGTGGTAAGTATTTCGAATATACTTATTCATCCTTACCAAAGCATTTCTCTTTATGAGAAGAGTTAATTTAGTGCGATTTCAATATTAATATTAATAATAAATAATTTTATTCTAGAAACCCATTTTAAGTTAAATGTATTTATGTTAACGTATGTTTATTTTATTTTATTGGAGTCACATTAATTACGATTTATTTTTTAGTTGGTAAAGAAAAGTTGGCTAAATATTATGGTGTTTGTGATTCAAACCACTTCATTGACCAAAACATAATTTGAATTCAATTGCATTATATTTATAAGGAAATTTTGAATTTATAAGCTCTTAATTACTAAATAAGTATGATATATGTATCTTTTTTCATGTTGAGTGTTAAGTTACATGGATTTAAAGTCAATTAAATTGATGTATATGAGAGCGTTTGAGATAAAGTCGAAAAATTGAAGTACAATAACAATGGAAAGTAGAAGAATTGAAGTACAATAACAATGGAAAGTCGAAAAATTGAAGTACAATAACAATGGAAAGTAGAAGAATTTGTATAACATGACTAAAGCTAGAACAAATTTTTCTTTATATAAGTTGTGGGGACTATTTACGACACAATTGTCAAGTTGTACATAATGAATCGAATAAATTGGGCAAAGAACATTTGTCACTATGACATGACCAAATCATTTCAAGCTAGCAATGATTTAACAACTAAATGTGATATAACATATTGGTAGAGTTGTAATCACATTTAATTGCCAAATGAGTGAGTATACAAATTTATGTTACATAAGATTTAAGATTTGTTTGGCCGGCGGGTATAAGGCAGTATAATTATGTGGCCGGTCGATAAACAAGTGACGGTCATATTTCAAATTTCGACTCCACCGTCCTACATGGTCTAATTTCGCCCTTTTTATTCTTTATTTTGTTCTCTTTTTTCCGACCACGTTGAGCCATTTTTCCCATTTTGTTTATTTAAATTGCAATTTTACACTCCTCTTTAATTTGATGTATAAATTTAAAAAAAAAAAAAAGAAATTTTGCATGTATGACAAAAAATGATAAATATTTCTATTTATAGCACAAAATTAAAATTAATTCATTTATAGTAAAAAATTCAAATTGAATTTTATCACCGGTTGAATTCTAGTAGTGATAGACTCATTCTATCATTGTTTGAGTTTTTTTTATTAGTGATAAAAATTCAAATTGAGTTCTATCACTAGTTGAGTGATAGAAATCAATGTGCTATAGATGAATTATTTTAAAAAATCTGCTGCAAATATAATACAAGAGTTAGAATATGTTGTTGATGGTAAATTCTCAATTAAAAATGGCATTCTTGAAGATTTAATAATCATAATTGTTTTTTTTAGAACAAAATTAATTTTAAGAAATAATAATCATAATTGTTGAATGATCATCTAATACTTTTTTTTTTTTTTTTTTATTAATCTATCAAATATTTAATATATATATATAATAAATAAATATTTGTAAAAAATACTTATTAAGTAATGAAATAAGTATTTGAAAGTATGCATATCATTAATTAATTTTAAAAATGTATATCTAAAGTTTGAAATTAAATTGCTTAGCTTTATGATTTTAAAAATTAGATTTTAATTTTTATACTTTAGATGAAATTAAAATTTAGTCTTTACCATTTGAATTATCTGTTCATTAATCCACATTATAGATAGGTAAATTGATTTATCACGCACATAAAATTAATTATTATATTAAGTAGAATGTGACTTATCTCGAAAAAAAATGCAAAATCGGACTGATATTTAAATTTACTCCTCAATTTTTGTTGTATTAATAAATAATAAGTTTTATAATTAACATCAAAACATTTTTTTATTAAAAAAAACATCAAAACGCCTCATACATAAACTTCTAGAAACATTATCCTATTATAACGACTGATTTATGATTTATTTACCAAACTTATTATAATGACTTATTTATGATTATTTACCAAGGAAATCATATGATATACATACCTGCATCACAAACATTGCCTTCAGTATATTTTCATGTCATACATGCACCATTCCAATAGTTTTTAATACACCTACAGCTATATATGCACCTCATATACTGACTTTCAATATATCTCTATATAACTTTATTCCAAATATTGACTTCATGTATTTTATATCATTCTTGCAAAAATCTTTACTATATTATATCACCTACAAAAATTTCACCCAAAGCCAAATGCCCCCTTAAGGTTAAAATATTAGTTTGGTCTCTATTTTCAAATATTTAATTTTAATTTATGTATTTTTAATAAAATTTAAAATTAATCCTAGGTCTTTTGTTATTTTTTCTTAAAAGAAGTACTCCTTATTGACCTCTTTTTTTTTTTTTTTTTTTTTTTTCTTTTTTCTATTGCTTTTAAAAATATGTTCACACTATTTTTGTATTACTATTGGATAAATATTGATTAAATAACTTTATATTATGATGGTGACCTATTTTAAGCTTTATTAAAATATAGGAAAAGTACCCAACTAGAACAATATTTTGATCTTAAGCAAAAGGTAATTTACTCCAAAGGGCAACTTTGGTTGCCTATTTGGATTATAATATTTTTTAGAAATATTTTTGCGCCGATTTATAACAATAATTGAAGATTGTTTGTGATATAGATTGAAGACTATATGTACATTGATTGAAGATTATATATTACACAAATTAAAGTTATTAGACGTATAAACTTTTTCATTATTTTACTAAGTCCATCTCAATTTTCTGTTAACAAACTTTTTCTAACAAGTTATTATTCATAATTTTTTTCTAAATTTTTTTATTATACATGAAATTCCCCTAATCTAAAATTATATAACAACGAAGAGAAATTTTTTTATTATACATGAAATTTTTATTATACATGAAATTCCCCTAATCTAAAATTATATAACGAAGAGAAATTTTTTTCTCACCTTTCTCGACTCTTTTACCTTAAATATTTTCCTAATTTATTTTCTCCAACACATTTTTCACATTTTATTTAGTTCATGTCCAAGTCAATTATTAAATAAATAGTGGGGTTTGGCCTAAAAACTGAGAAAATTAATACATATAAAACTACCGTCACATCTAGTTACAAAAAAACTATTCAATGCTAAATGCAATAAATGTGAGACTTAAATTTAATACAAATTTAAATATATCCTGCAGCACATGCTTTATATTAATCTACAAAAAAAATAAT
Organism: Sechiopsis laciniata; assembly: GCA_037833695.1. Taxonomy (NCBI): domain Eukaryota; kingdom Viridiplantae; phylum Streptophyta; class Magnoliopsida; order Cucurbitales; family Cucurbitaceae; genus Sechiopsis; species Sechiopsis laciniata. The sequence goes on from JBBMKA010045991.1 coordinate 12,819, forward strand.
ATTTTAAAATTAAATGATTATATTTTATTTTGTGTAGTGTCCAATAGAAATTTTTGCATAGTTTCAATAGAAAATCAAGGGAAAAAGTACCGGATAACATCTAGTAAGAATACAATGCAAACAAACTAAGTCCAAAATTACTATCCGAAAGGGTCGATGACCTAATGATTTCATTGTTTGGTGAAAATTTAGTTCAACATTAGGATCACGGGTTCGATTCCTGAAATTGGTATTTGACTCTCATTTATTTGAGAGCAATTGTGCCATTCTTGTAGGATTTAAATATTATTGAAATGCTAGGAATAGAGTGTTTCATTTAAAACAAATGAATCAAATAGAAATTACATTTAAAATCTAGGGACTAAAAACTAAAAATCTTAAAATTTATTGAATGGGCATGGGCTTTGTAATAAAATACTGGAGGCCAATGTAGGGGAGTTGGATTAAATGTCTAACAGTGTTATTGTATGAAATAAATAAAGGCAACTGTTAAATTGAAAATAAGATCATTATGCCAATTGACTTGATGCAGTGAAATACAAAATAGCCAGATTTTTCCCTCTGCTATTCATCAGAGTTGTAATCACCGTATGTACCATTCCTATTATCCTGATCAACCATGGACTTAGATTTAAATTTTGACAGTTTACTTGAAGGTTTAGAGGGTTTCTTTACCTTCTCTGCTTGCAACTCAAGTCCTTTCTCTGATGGTTTCCGTTTTCTTTTCGTTCGGGTTCCTCCTGCGTCGTTGGGGTTACCTAGCACTGCAAAACAAACCAACCCCTTGTTGAATAACCATGCAAGATTAAGCGGACTGAACAGAATTGCAGAAAAATATTCTTTTTTTTGTATCTGTGACTGTCAGGGTTCAGCTTACACGCACCTCGACTATTGTCATAGGATATATCTCCTAGCTGTAGAATATTTGAATGTCTAGAAATTTGTAAGAAATTGATTTCTGGATAGGTGGCTACTATGAATTGAACCAATCACCCAGGGTTAGTTGCAGAAAAACATTGTGAACTGCTAGCTAGAACCGATGTGTAAAGGTTAGAGAGGACGTGTTCACTTGGAACCGATGTGTATTAAGTTAAAGCTACATAAAAGTTTTTGGATCTTGCATTATAATATGTGATAGGAAGATAGAATACAGCTAGAGTTTTCAACCCAGCTTATGAGCACTTCTACTATTTTCAGTGACCCTACTATATTTAGTTGTCAAATTAACTCCTAGCTACATGGAAAAGGTTGCTACATAGAAAGACACTTTTGGCAGACAGGAACTTTTGCCAGCCAAAATAGCTAAAGAAAGACTTCCTAAAATTGAGCATGTGATAAAAGAGAGGGTCCTTAGCTTTCTACTTTTCTCTAAGGGCATACCCGTCAATTGAGCATATGATTGGTGGTTCAATTCTCTACTTTTATAATTGTTGGTCCAACATATAAGGCAACCATTTGGGGGGAGAAATTTCATACCATAATATAGAGGAGCAAAGCAATACTTGGGTACTACTTAGTAAGTACCAAAGTTTTACTCTAATATAGAGCCCATCAAATCAGAACACAATAATCAAAGAAAATAATAACATAACACCCGAGTTTGCTCAGATATTCCCAAACCCGCCTCTCATATCTTTCTTAATATAACCATGTTGTCCCCAAGAGGTGGCGCGATGGTAGAAGACTTAGACTTTGAAGGTGTACTCCTCTCAAGGTCACAGGTTTGAGACTCACATGTGACATTAACTTGTAGACATTTCTCGTGTCTTCATTTCTTCGATGTCAAGCCAAGTCTTTTCTGCCTGCCTTCCATCTAGGACAAACGTGGTTACTTCGGGTATAATGGCGCGAAGCTTTGATTGTCCGATTTCCAATAAATAAATAAATAAAATGTAACCATGTTATGACATCTTTGTTTGCTTCTAGATTCTAATACACTATTTCCGTTCAATGTCGCTGTGAGATGTTTCACACTTGATCCATGTGTATTTCTTGAGTAAATGATTAAGTGATCGACTCATGCTATAAGTCATAACTAACACAAACAGTTGAAATGCGTTAAATTATTGATCAAACCAAAAGCTTAAGGTTGAGGTAAATTTAATTATATCAAATAACACACTCTCTCACTTGTGAGCTAAGAAATTTGAAAAATATCCAACAAGTAGAAGAAAACGACTTAGCAGAGACTTGAACTCAGGACTACTCTGATATTAAGTTGAAATGTGTTAAATCACCGATCCACCCAAAATCTTTAATCGGTAAATTTAATTATGTTAACCAACGCTATGTAATTAACCTAGTTCATGAGGAAACTGGGCCTAAAGATTCTTTTGTAGGGTAGCAAATAAAACAAGATATGTAAATGGCATGCATCCACCACCAACATACACACAAGAAAACAAAGAAGCAACTGAGAAAGTGAAACGTTACCTTCCAGGGGACTTGATGCATGATTGGTTGTACCATTTACACCAGGTTCCTCTGAAAGTGGGGATCCGGAATCGTTGTTATCGATCATTTTCGAAGAAATTTCTATGCACTTATCCTGCCGCTCGACAATGTCAGGGCATGGGATTGCTGGCAAGAAGCATAGTTCATCCTGTGAAGCATCTGAATCACTAAAAACTGAATCCTTCTCCGCGTTTATGATATCGACCTCTTCATCTTCGTTAACATCAAGTTCTTTCACCTAAAACAACAAATATGTCATATGACTAGGCAAGAAAACTAAAACTTGAGGAAGAAAAAATAACAATTATAATTTTACCTTTTCGGTTTCAGGATTCAGATCAAATTCATCTTCTCTTTCAACGTATTCTTCGTTTTCCTCGAGCTCTTTAAAATCAGGAGCAAAAGCACTCCAATTTTCAGTATAATCTTTAGCCCAGATATAAATCAAGCCAGTCAATGAAACAGAGACAACAATGGGATGAACGGGATGCCAACCTAAATCAATCAATGCTTCCTTCGGACCTTCTAGGATTTTTACAAGACGACCAGCCCTATCCCAAATGTAAATCTTGTGTTCGCCTTTGCTCGCAGAACCACCAACAACCCACTCACCATCACCACTAAAACAAGGTGCTTTCCAGTGCATTCTCGTGATCGAATCTTGAAACTCCCGAAAAAGAGTTATACACTTCGTTCCAATGGCCTTTAGCTTCTCAGCACCATCAAGCTCATCAAATTCTTTCGTAATTTCATCAATGACTTTCAATCCATCTTTGTTGGGCAGGAGGCTTTCATATATTCTAATTGTTCTGTCATTAGAATTAGTGAGCAAATATTGACCATTTCTACCAAGTACTATGTTCTTGACAACAGCACCCCCAGAAATTGAAGCCATGGCCACTATCTGAACTCTTTCGTAATCTATTATAAGTATTTCACCTTTTGAATTCCCTACATAAACTAGGTCGCCGCATTTGTTAAAGCAAGCTGCCGTAGGAGTGAAAGGCGGAGTTCCATCTGATACTTTGCCACGAGAAGAAGCCATATCTGAATCAGAAATACAAACGGGAAGAAGAGTCGTGCTTCCCGTCACTAAGTCAACAATCATAGGAGCAGATGAGAGTGGGCATGCCAGGCAGATAGATGGGCTAGAGGATCCAGGATGCAGCCGAGCTTGTAAAGGGGTCTGTTGTAGAGTTATGCGGTTTATCTTCTCCCCCATGAGAACATCCCACAGAGTTAATGACCTATCAGCAGCAGATACAAGAATTTGATGGCCATATTTTGACCAACAGACACTAGTTATGGCAGAAACACAATCTTTATCTTTAAGCTCCTTAGCGATGCCTCTGGTCTCGAAATCCCAGACAACACAATTTCCATCCGAGCATCCCGCTGCGAACAGTATCACCAAAGCATTAATATTTAATGGTGTTGGGTATAGCCTAAATGGCTTCGCAAACTTAAGTAATCAACACCAGTGCCAATGGGGTATGAAACCCAAAGAGAAGCTGAGTATGTTTATCTGAGCTTCAGAATTAGAATATTCTTTTCTAATTCAACCAAGCATATTCAAACCATCTACAGAAGGAAAATGAAAAAACATAAAATAAACATCTCCACGTTTGTCCTTGGTGTTAATTCTCAAACATCAAATCCTCTTTTAGTACATTCGGTTACACCCCTCTTGGCTTGTGTTATGTTTTTTGTTCTTCACTTATCTCAATGAAGTTGGCTCCCCATTTCAAAGGAGAAGAAACACAAGTAAGAACATGGAAACCTAACTAATCGTCCAAGCTAAGGATTTTTTAATTTTTTTTTGTTGATATTTGTGGGTGTTTGGGCAAGCTTATGGACATCTCGACTATTCTGATGAATGATACCAGCTAATCGTACAATAATTGGATCTCAAGAAAATTTGTAAAAAATTAATTCGTAAACAGATAACCACCATGGATTGAACCTATCATCTCATAGTTACTACACGGAAATTTTGAAGCTCACTACACACGAACTCATTCTCGCTCGCCAACATAAAAAACCCAATATTTTTTATACTAAATAAAAACATGAACTCATGGAGAACAGTAAATTTATTTGTATTTTGACACATCAGTCTTCAACTAATCACCATTAAGAGTTGCTTGATAAAACATAGAGTACTCGGCCGAAAGAAAGAACTGCAAATGCCCACCGGCACGGGAAAATCTCCTCTTGCTCTAGTTCCTTGAAGAATCGAATTAGACAAAAAAATAATATGAATCCAATCCGGGGGGGTGGCAGTTAGTCCAATTAATAGCTATTGATTCTTTCTTTTTTGGTATGGTATCCGCTGAGCTTCGTCCCCTCTCCCTTACAGTCGAGTATATTCTAACCCATATTCTCTCTCCTCTCTCCCCATATTTTCTCCCTCTTCCTATCGACCCAAAGACTCCCATGCCTTTCTTGGTTGGACCAACCGAACCAGCAATTTCCGTCTTCCTGAATTGAGCAAAGCCAAGAATAATATTGCTCAAAAGAGCTAGAGGAAACATCCAAGCGAGGATATTGAATTCACGAACTCAAACAAGATAATTCATATATAATCATTATGAGGGTGTTTGTTATGCGGTTTTCAACGAGCTATTACAATCACTCTTAAAAAAACTTCATCCAAACGAGTTATTGTAATCACTCAAAACAATCACTCATTTTTTACCACTCATATCAAATCAATCAATCAATCCCTCATTTTTAAACCACGCAACTTACAACTCCTCCAAAATCTCCATCCAAACGAGTTTTTTCACGCAACTTCTCCACAAAAATCTTCATCCAAACGAGCTATTGCCTGTAACTCCTTCACAAAAAATTCCATTCAAATAAACTATTACACACATCCCAATTTTTAATCACTCAAAATAACTCCTCATTCTAATCACTCTTATAAATCCTCATCCAAACATCCCCTATGGGTTGGCCTAATCCACCAAGGCTAGCTAGCCCGAACACTTAAAAAAAAAAAAAAAAAAAAAAATCCTATGAATACCTGCTAGAAGAGTGCCGCGACGGTTAAAGGCGATGCATTTCATGACACCATGTTCCAAAAACTCTTCTATAACCTCCGGGAAATCTCCCTGCAGCGGATCTTCGAAAGAGAAGGGAATGAAATAAATAAATGGGGTATTATTATTTAAGTTTGAAATTAGGGCAGCAACAGGAACAGGAACAGGAACTCACCAATTATTGGGGCATTCATGGCCGCTGACGGAGCCACCACTCAAATCGTTTCTGTAAAACTGAAATGAGACGAACACAACAACGGGGAACAGTCGCCGCCAAAACCCTTCAATTCATTCACCTTCCTCAAGAAACGACACATTGGTCCTAAAAAAAAACAAAAACAAAAACCAAAACCAAAACCAAAACGAAAATTCTGTGTCGTTTCTTGATTAACTGGATTCTTTTTTCTTTCCCTTTTTTTACAGTAGATTAAGTGAAATTTTGTTGAAATTCAATCCACAAAATAAATAAATTAATAAGATTGATTCTTATCATGCTTGTAAGCCTTCTAAAAAAAAGAATATACAATAAAAGATTGAAGTATAATATCATGCATTTTTTTTTTCATATTTATGAGCCTATGAATTAGAGAAAACAAATGAGAGTAACATAATCCGAAAACTCAATCCAACTCAACCTAAAAATCTAGAGTTGGGTTGCCTTAATGTATAGGGTTGGACGGGTTGGTAAATTGACCAACCCAAAAAATTGGGTTGGTCCAAAAAATTAAGTCAATCCTACTCAACCCGGACCATGTACACTGCTAATTAAAACATAGAAGAGTATATTTTTAGTCTATTTTTATATGATTTTTATGTTTTAAAACATACCCTTTTAAATTGAAGGGGGTGTTCATATTTAAGAAGGATTTAGTTTGAGAAGTTATTTTGAATAGTTAAAATTTGAGAGGGGTAACCACAAACTCGGTTGAATGTAATTTTTGTGTAGAGGAGTTAAAGTCAAAACCTTTTTTCGATGTAGATTTAAAATTGATAATTATTTTAAGTAACTAAAAAGGAATAATTAAAAATGAATTATTTTAATTGATTTAAAAAAAATGATTAAAAATAAATAGTTAAAAATAATTAATAATTATAAATGAATGATTATGAATAAAGAATACTTTTAAAACGTAAAAAATAGAGTCAGAAAAGTAAAGTATTAAGTGTACGATAATAATAATAATATCTCAATAGGGCATATGAGCTGAACTGGACCGTAGGGTCTATCAAAGACCGGCGGCGGAGTTAGAAGGCGGCAATCGCATCCGGCGGTGGCGCAGTTCATGAAGCTCGGCGATGGAACACTGGAACGTGCGACATGTCTGAATCTTCTTGGTTAGAATGTATAATTTGAAACCACTTCGAAACTTTGTCATAGCATCATCGAACACCATCGACTACAACCTACTTCTACAATCTCCCTTTTATGCCGATTCCTGCGCCAGGCGAGGTTTCTATCGATACAATGCGGGGAAATTCTCGAGCGATGAGTTCGAGTGCCACATCGAGAACAATAAGGTGCGTTGTTTTTTCGCAGATTGTTCGTGCATTTGTTTGTTTCATGGAGTAGAATTTCTGTGAATCGAAAGGCTTAACGTTGATTTTAGATGAAATGGTGTCTTCAATTCTCTTGGATATACTCCAGTTATACTATTTAGGTAAGTAATTGAAACGTAGGTGACCCTTTGGAAACAATCTTGTCCCCCTCTAAAATTTAGTATCCCTTGGTTCACCTAGGATGTCATAGAGTTTTTCAAGGATCAGAGCTCGAGTAACATTTTTTTTTGTTTGAAAACTGGAAAATTGGAGCTTCGTTCTGCTATAACCGGGATAACCACGCCCGTCGCTAAGTCAGACATCAAGAGACTTCGAAAGATTGGAGAGGTAGAGGTGTCTACAAATTAATGTTATAATGGAAACTTGAGCGGATTACTATCTTTAAAGTCCAAGTCTTCGACTATTTGGTCTCTCCTTTGGGACAGCATTATGTAGGACCTATTCGAAACTCCACTCCCTAATATTGTTGTTGGTTATTTGATGATTATTCTCAAATTATTTGTTTTCATATTTATTGGATTAGTATCTTGTATTTATAATATTA